>VMRN01000004.1:12731815-12744156 GCA_010277015.1 Poeciliopsis turrubarensis
GTGGATCCTCCCGTGGATCCTCTCGTGGATCCTCTCGTGGATCCTCCCGTGGATCCTCTCGTGGATCCTCTCGTGGATCCTCCCGTGGATCCCCGTGGATCCCCGTGGCTCCTCCTCCTCCTCCCCGCTGAATGGAAAGCAGCTCCTGCAGCATGAAGCCATTCCTGACCCACTGCCTCCGGTCTCCCAGGTTCTGCTTCCTGCTGGTACCGAGCCGCTCCGGACTTTGAACCTTCATCTGAGTCAGACTTTAAAATGTCATCATCCGGGCATTAAGCCAGCAGGTGAGGAGGAAGAGCAGCAGCTCCTCCTCCACTTGTTGCTGAGTGAGGCTCGTGTTTAGCAGCAGAAAGTCTCTCTCCCTTCATGGCTCAGTTTCCCATCGCTCCCATCGCGCTGCTGCTGTTCGGACTGGTCGGCATCCTGCTGCTCACCATCCCGTCCCAGGACGTCCAGGACGCGCCGGGCTTCATGGTAAGGTCCGCACTGCAAAACCGACACGTTGGTTTTAATGGAAAAACGTGAGAGAATTGAACTGAACACTGATCCGGGTTCTGCTGGGTTGAATGCAGAGGATTTTTAGGAGTATCGTGATTTACAAAGTTGACTTTAATCAAATAAATTAAGAGGATTTAACTAATTAAACCACTGTTTGATTTGTCATAAAAGTAGTTTTTAACTTTCATAAAATGATGGTTTCTTTTCTTCTTTTTTAAATTTATTAGATAGATAATCTGTGAAAACACTGATTCCTCCCTGAGCGACTGTTGCCATCTGAAGAAATGAACCGGACCAAAAACAACCAATCAGAGCCAGGAGGCGGGGCTTAGCGCTGCCTATCAAACTCATGTACTCCTTGCCAAACATGCTGATGGCAGAGAAACAACTTACCATTACAGGAAAACCGTTTCTCCGCCATCCTCAGTGGCTATGCTAACTAGCCTTAGCATTCACAATATGCTATACTAGCTGCAGTTAGCACTAGGAGAAATCAGAAAAGCTCAGTATTGTCACATTTTATCTGTCTCATGGCAAACTGTGACAGCAAAGTGACAGTTTCAACAAACATGTAAGAGAACTTTTTTTAAAAAAAAAGTTTCATAGCTTTTTTAGCTTTAAGGCAAAAAGCTAAACTCCAAAACTTCATTAGCCGCTTTTCCATCACAAATCTACACTAATGTTGAAAAAAAAAATCAATTTCACAATTGTGTTTCTTCTATTAAATAAAATAAAAAACTCAATTAAATTCACAAATGAATAAGTTTATTCATTCAACCATCATCTGTCATTGTCTTTGTAGTTTCTGCCAGTAGTAACAGGTTGTGGATGTGACTCATGATGTGTAAAAACATTTTTCATTGCAGGGCCAAACTGCACTATTATACGGTCAATCAGTTCACCTTTTTATGCAAGTAGTTTCAGAAAACCTTTGTACTAAAAAATTAAGCCCAGATTTATTAAACTAACTTAATATTATTTTATCAATAATATTTTGAAGGAACAAAATTTGGCTGTAAAACCGGCCAGTGGATGGAAAAAGTGTAACTTTGAGGACATTAAGCTCAAGGTACACAGATCAGGATTATTACTTAATCAATTAGTCATGCTGATATTCTTTAAAGGAACGTGGGAATTTGATTCCTGTGGCAGGAATCGTTTCACCTGGAGCCGTTTTTACATCATAAAGACAAGAAAGGACCTGTTAGAAACCATAAATACTGCAGTCGGGTTTCATCTACACCTCCTGCAGCAGAATCAGAGACGAGTCTTTACATTCACTCAGGACAAACACTTTTTACTACGCTGTACTTTTCACTTTGGCTTGAGTAAAAATGTGAGATACTGCTTTCATCCCACAAATCCAATGGAAAAAGAGAAATTATTAACATTTCTAACATTCAGTTTATATAATTATGTCTTAGAGTTTATGAAACTTCATATCAGTGTCAAATAAAACCCAAAGCAAAGAGGATTTTCAATGCAGAAATGTCTTATTCTGGCCAACAGAGTCATAGGGACGACTGCTAACACTGTACTCAAGCTAATTGCTTAATACCATTGCATCTATGCAAATTAAAGAAAAGTTTAGTGGATGGAAAAAGTGTGTTGTAGAAAAAGGAGCACAAGCCACAGCGAAAATCACGATAATCACAACATTTAAAAAAAAAAAAGATTTTTGGGGACAAAAATGAAGCAGATTGAGAAAGAGAAGACATTTATGTAGAACTAGCTGTTCTGTGGTGCTGATGCTAACTTCCTGTAGCTTGATGCTTTAAATGGCAGCCAGGAAGCTACAGGAGTTAGAATTTCTTGCTTCCTGTGTAAGCTAGCTGTACTGCAGAGCTCAAACAAACTTTCTGCTGACCTCACTAATGCTAACTTTCTATATTACCTCATTTTATTGTTGTTCTACGTGGAACAGCTAGCTGTAGCATGGTGCTAATGCTAGCAATTATTTGTGTTTTTAGTACTATTGTTGAAGTTCTGTCGTAGTTCACCAGTGCTAATGCTAACTTCCTGTAAGAAGTGAGTAATACTCTTTATTACTGCAGTGCTAACACAAACTTTCTGCTGGCGTTATTAGTGCTAATGCTAACTTCCTGTAAAAACTATTGCTTTTAATGCTAATGCTAGTTTTCAGTAGTAGCTTTTGTTGGCTTAGTGCTAAAGTTAGTTATCACAAGTAGTTTACAATGCTTCAATGCTATTGTTAGCTTCTCGTTAGCGTCTTGTAGTAATAAGAAGCTAGCTAAGTCCTGTAGTATCTAGCTACTGCATAAAGTAGCATGCTAATGCTTTAGTGCTAATGTTTTTGTTTTGTTAGCTGTGTCAGTTCAAATCTCAGCTGTAGCAGCTAGCTGTCTCAGCTAGCTGTGGCAGCTAGCTGTAGCAGCTAGCTATTAAGCAGTGATAAAGATGAAGGTGAAGGTAATTTATGCAGCCCATTTTCAATACAAAGTGCTTCACAGGAAATTAAAGGAAATACAAACAAAACAAACCACAGGAAACAGAAAGGGAAAAGAAAAATCATGCTAACTTTAATGCTCGCTTTTCCAACAAACTGACATGTAAATCCGCGCTTTGCATGTCAAATACAAGTGAACCATGATCCCTCTCTCCAGGCATTGCCAAAATAAAAATGTTATGGCTGAAATGTTTCTGTGAAAACACTGATAAACAGCAGACGGTTCAGTTTAACGGCAGATAATAATCAGAACTTCACCAGAGAGAAAAGTGAAACCCAGACGCCGAGTTGCTGAATTAGCATAAGATATTTCCAAGTTTGTTGAGAAGCTCTTGTTGTTGCTGTTTTGGTATTCAGAGCAGGATTTCCTCACAGTTTGGCTCAAGTTTCTACCACATTGTTCTGCCTTCATTATGCAACCAGACTGACAGCCGTTGGGTTTCTTTTGAAGGTTTATTAAAGCTGCTTCGTTAGTCAAACTGGCCCCACGCAAACACAAAGAAATGATTTTCTTACAGCTTCCTGGGAGAGAAACACAACTTTTTTCCGAACAAGTGAAAGGACAAAGCAGAGCGTGAAAGCTCTTTGTGTTTCCAGTAAGTAGGTTGCTGCAGCTCATTGCACAGCAGAAATGAGAAAACATTTGAAGGAAAAACGTGGGAGGAAGTAAGCATGCAGATACACTTTCTACTAATTTTAGGTTTATATTTGCAGGTGCATATTTGCTCATAAATATCCTGGTGTTTTATATTCTGCATGCTGGCAGATCCATTGCTCCCTGAGACAATCTGGTTTTTAAATAAATGCCTCTGAAGGGGTGAAAGTGTTTCTGGTCATGTCCTTCCAGCCATCCGAACCGGGCCGTAACATCCTTCATTAATTTGTTTTTCAGGCTGAGAAATACCATAATAAATTGGAAAAACCTGTAATTTTCAACGTTAAGAACTGTGTGTTTTTTTCTGTGAGTTTAAAAAAAATCATTTGGGGCTTTTAGATTTAGCCAAAACTATATAGCCCAGTTTTTTAGATGGACCAGATATACATTTTTAGCTGCTGACGTTCACTTTCACACTGCAAAAGCTGTTCCTCTCTTCTTAGTTTTGGTCGTATTAACCCAGAATGCCTTGCGCTGCAGCTCGTTTCCTGACCCCTGGGTTCACCAGAGGTCACCTCATCCGAACCCAGACCCAGGTTCACAGGTGCTGATCGCTGCCTCCCTGTTCTGTGTTTCTTCTGCAGTATGGGATTGTCCTGGATGCCGGTTCGTCCCACACCTCTTTGTATATCTATAAGTGGCCTGCAGATAAGCAAAATGGCACCGGCGTGGTCACCCAGCACAGCGAATGCTCTGTGGACGGTAAGAATCGGCGCCGGCGCCACTAAAACCAGTGCTTTGCATGTCAAATACCAGTCAGGCGTAATCCTGGTCTGCAGGGAAACTCATCCAACTGCCGCGACGCGTCTGTTTATAAATGAAGACAGAAAAACGATCACCAGAGATCAATACTTTTACTCTTTTATTACCCACTTTATCAAATTCACATGATGTTAAAAACCCACTAAGTTAAATGATTAATCGTCAATTATTTTGATGATTAGTCAGTTAATCAGATGAAAAAATTGCCACATTTTAATTTTTACTTAGCCATCTTTTACGACGATTGATTAAAAAAAGCGTTTTAGGTAATATAATGTTTATTTTCTAACTTAAAACAGATATTAAATTGTTTATTTACATCTTTTAACGTATTTGCAATATTGTATAAAATAAACCCAAATTTGCAGAATCTCCCATTTTTATCTGACTAGTGGATTAATCAGCAGAATAATCAATAGAATAATCAATGACTAAAATCATTGCTAGCTTTATTTTGCTCTGAAAATGGCCACCTGTCCAGGTCGATGTCATGAGAACCAGCATTTCTAGCCTTACTGGTGTAAACAAATCCTATCAGTGACATAATAAAACCTGACAGCTTTCCATAAATGATGTGATCAGCTGATTTTTATGGTTCTCTGCCCAACCCTCACCAAGGTGGGGGCATTTCTAGCTACGCTGGCCGAGTCGGAGCGGCGGGCCGAAGCTTAAGGGCGTGTCTGAACCGGGCCGTTCAAGAGATTCCCAAAGAGAAACACTCGAACACACCTGTGTACCTGGGAGCCACGGCCGGCATGAGGCTGTTAAAGTGAGTCACTTTGTTTCAGCTCTTTACGCCTTTGAGATTTTATGATTTATTTACAGCACACGTGTCAAACTGAAGGCCAAATCCGGCCTGCTGTAAAGTTTAATGTGGACCAGAACCACTGTATGCTTGAATAATATGTGTTTATCAACTACACAAAAGCAGAAGGTTAGGGGCACCAGTTCTGACTTTTTTCTTAGAATTCACCAGATTTCTGAGGGGAAAATGTCAGAATTCTGAGAAAACAGTAAAAATTATGAGAAAAAAGTAAGAATAATGAGAAAAAAGACAAAATTCTGATTTTAAAAAAGTCAAAATTCTGGGGAAAAAATACATTTTGAGAAAAGTCAAAATTTTGAGAAATAAAATTAATTCTGAGAAAAAAGTCAAAATTATGAGAAACAAGTCAGAATTTTGTGAAATAAAATCAATTATGACAAAAAAATCAGATTTTTGACTATTAAAATGAGAAAAATGTCAAAATGTTATGAAAAAGTCACAATTCTAAAGAAAAAAATAACCAATTTATGGGGGAGAGGGGAATCAATTCTTAGAAAAAACTCAAAATTCTGAAGAAAAGTAAAATTTCTGGAGGAAAACATACAATTTGAGAAATTACATAACTTCTGTGAAAAAAGTCAGAATTATGTTAATAAAATTAATTATGAGGAAGAAAGATCAGATTTCTGAGAATTAAAATGAGAAAAACGTCAAAATCTTATGAAAAAGTCCAAATTTTGGGGGGGAAAAAAAAATCAATTTTGAGAAAAAAATCAAAACTCTGAGAAAAAGTCAAAATTCTGGAACTCAATCTGATTTTGAGAAAACTTTTATTTTTTCCAGCATGTCCAGTCCACAGCAGTCGGATCAGGTTCTGGCCGAAGTGGGCGGTGAGATCCGGTCGTTTCCGTTCAACTACAGAGGAGCGGTGATAATGACCGGACAGGAAGAGGGCGCCTACGGCTGGGTCACCGTCAACTACCTGCTGGGAAACTTCATCAAGGTGCCGACGCTTTTTCACCTCCCAGGAGGAAATGCAGCCGAAGTGAAACCAAACAAATCCAGTTTCATTCGGGGGCCTTGAAATCCTTGAAAAGGCTTAAATTTCAATTTGAAATTAAAATCCTAATTTTGGAAAATATTTTCATACACCTAATAAAAAGAGAGATACAATTTTTTCCTCATTGTCTGAAGTTAAATCAGACATAAATTTCTTGTTTTGGGTTAGTTAACCTCACTAAAATCATTTCTATTTGCTAAATGCCCTTTGTTTTTAATTTGGAAGTTATTTTACATTATTTGTTTGGATTGTTTCAAAATGTTCATTATTTTGTTAATTGACCATCTTATATTTTATACATTTTATTTATTGACGTTAAAATGCCATATTCTCAGATTACACTGCAAAAACACAAAACCTTACCAAGTATTTTGGTCTTTAGTTTCTACTGTAAATATCTGAGGAACTTGAAATAAGACAAAAATAACTTACAAGCAGCTTTTCAGCAAGAAATAACCGCTATTTTAAGTCAATAATCCCTGAATACTGTTTAAAAATGAAAAGTTACCCTGTCAGATTATTTAACTTATTACAAGACATTTTTTCCCGTATTTTAAATGAAATAATCTAATCATGAAACTATTCATTTTTATCAATATTAAGGAATTTTTGACTCAAATTTACTATATCTTTCTGATAAGTTACTTTTAAGTTTTATGTGCACTATAAACTAGACTAAAAACACTTTTGTGTTTTTGCAGTGCAGTCATGCCTGTTTGGTGTAAAAACATCAAATTAAAACAACAGGAAATAATGTCATATTTCACTGAGTTAAAACAGCCTTTTTTGGTTTGTTTGTGTTGTTTTTACCTGGTGAATGTTTGGGTTTTACGTGTTTGGACGGGTTTGTTGTGCAGTTCGGGTTTGTGGGCCGCTGGTTCAGCTCTGGCAGAGCCACGGTGGGAGCGCTGGACTTCGGCGGCGCGTCGACGCAGATCACGTTCGTTACTCAGGAGAAGGTGGAAGACAAAGCAAACAGGAAGGAGCTGCGTCTCTACGGCCATAACTACACGCTGTACACTCACAGCTTCCTGTGCTACGGCCAGGATCAGCTTTTAAAGAAACTGCTGGCTCAAATCGTGAAGGTAAGAACGAAGTTTCTGCTCTCGGTTCCTCCAAATCTCTCAGTAATGTGACTAAAACTGATCTGCAGTCGCAGCATTGTGACCAATCAGTGACGGGACAAAAAACGGTCTAAAACCTGAAAGTTTCCCTGCGGTTCAACAGTCATTAGTTCTACATTGTGTTTTAAAGCAAGGATGTCCAACATGTGGCCCGGGGGCTGTTTGTGGCCTTCGAATAAATTTGTGTGGCCCCTGACTGCAGTTCAAAAATGGTGAATATTTGAACTTATTGCAATTATGTTAGAATAAGATTACAAGCTTATACCTTCCTAAACAGAAAATGTTAATTAAGTTAAATAAGCAATTAATAATAGTCTTCTTTTATTTTTGTTTCATATAATTCAGCAAATTTTTACTCAGAAACGCATTTGGGCACAACCATCTGTTATTTAATAGATGATTGTCCTGTATTATTTAAAACATTATCTTAGTATTTCCAGCACCCTCTGCTGGACAATGTGAGGAACTTCAATAGAATATTATTATCTACCTTTCAGTCATGTTATTCATATATTCACCTTTTGTAATCTTACATTTCAGTCTGAAAGTTCAACATGTGACATGTTATAGTCAGCAGCTTTTGTAATTTATTGACTCTAATCCAATATGTCCGCCTGGTTTGTGTGTTTCAGTCTCAGGGTTACGCTCCGGAGGTCAATCATCCCTGTTATCCTGCAAACTTTACCAGGTCGCTGAAAATGGAGGATATCTTCAACTCGCCGTGCACCGTGCAGTACAAACCTGACTCCTACAACCCTCAGGGGAGCGTGACGCTGCATGGCGGCGGACATTACGAGAACTGCTTGGGCAACGTGTCCAAACTCTTCTCCGACGACGACTGTCCCTTCTCGCGGTGCTCGTTTGACAAAGTCTTCCAACCAAAAGTCACCGGTGACTTCATGGTGAGAAAGGCTGAAGGAGTAAAGATTTGTGAAACTAATTAAAAATAGTTTTAAAATTATATCTTGAAGATTTATGCTTCACTCACATCGGGTTGCTGGATGCTTAAAACTGAGTTTATAACCTACTTTTTGCTTATATTGGCTCATGTTTTTCTGACCAATTGAGCATAAAAAGTTAATTCTGTCATCTGGGATCTGTGAGGCTTTGGGTTTGTTTTTCTGCCAGATACCTTAGAAACATCTTTTTGTGTCCAAACTTTTGCATCATAAGCCAAAATCCCCCAATTTGAACATCTTCTGGGCCCAAAATTATCTTTTTCTCTCCAATCAAAAACACAAAACTGATATTATTGTGAATTTGTTCTCCTTTTCCTGCACAGCAATGTATTAAAAAAAACTATATTGTGATAAAACCAACACTAGTATAACATTTGCCTTAATGTTTCCATTTAACTTTTTAAAGTTGAATTATTTTCTATTTTGTTGGGCTATGAAATGTTCATAAAATGAACATTTTTCTTTTAAGTTTTGCCATCTATGAAAAAGTCACATGATTTTTATATGGAATATAAAAGAAACACTAATAAGTGATCTTTGTGTGCATTTAACATTTTCAGGTTAAAAATACATCAGTTTTGTTGGGCCACACAAAATTATCCCAAGGGCCACAAATGGCCCCCGGGCCACACTTTGGACACCCCTGGTTTAAACCACAATGTGTGGAAAACTTTCAGCTTTTGGCTCTGAAATTGATTTGAACCCTAATTAAACCAAAACCAGATTATTTCTGATAGATTTTATTGATTGGAGATTATCTATTATCACTTTTGATTGTTTTTCTTTTATTTTTTTGTAACTACCACTTTAAATCCACTGTGTTTCATTAGAGATCGGTTGCTAAGCAACAAGCAAAGCGCTACAAACTTGCTGTCCCTTGCAGGAAAATTAAGCAGCACATGTCCCTCAGTGGAATAAGATGCTATTAGCCCTGAAGCTGCAGATTAAAAATGCACCGAGGCGCATAAATTATGGACACGTCAAAACAAGATGAGGGAAAATTCAGGCGTTGAACTCTGTTCAGCCCCGAGGCGCACAGGAAAACACGGAACCGTTGTATTGTCTGCGCTCTGATTTAACCAGTTCCTACATCTAAACTCTCAATTTTTTTCTTTTCTTTTTCTCACCACCAGGCATTTTCAGCTTTTTACTTCATTCACTCGTCCCTGCATAAGGTCACGGGGGTCAAGATCAGTACGCCGCCGCAGCTGGAGGACGCCGCCAAGACGTTGTGCAGCATGAACTACAGCCAGGTAAACAATTTAATCTGACAGTTTAACACATTAATATCAACTGGAGGTCAGCAGAGCACCCAGAAACTGCAGTCAAGTCAGAGCAGGACTACTTGTAAAAGTGAAAAGTAGTCATTCAAGAAGTTACTCAAGTAAGAGTAAAAAACTCAAGTCCTGATTAACTGATCAAATTTACTGTGTTTTTCTAATGGTGGCCACCAGAGGGCGCTGTGGGAGCCTTGGAAAGTTGGAGTGCAGATGAGAAAGAAATTAAAAATGAATCCTATAAATTATTTAATCTTAAACTTTTCATAATCATATTCGTTTTCTGATATTCATTATTTTTAACAACTAATTATCAATCAGAAAACTATGCTCATAAACATTTAAAATCAAGCAATTAAAAATATGTATTTTTGAAAAACTAAATATTGAGAAATATTTAGTTTTTTATTGAGAATTAAAACATAATAAAAAAGTAAATTTAATATTTAAAAATATTTTTTAAAATGTAATATTAAAAATATTTAAAACTAAATATGACAAATTAAGAAATGTGTTTGCAAGCTAACTAAAAGTTTAGCTTGGAGCCAGATATTTGGACATAAACTCAATATTTAGTTTGAAGCTGAATACATAGCTTGTCAACTTCATATTTAATTGGGAGGCTAAATATTTAGCTTCAAACTAAATATTGATTTTTGATCCAAATATTTAATGTGAATCTGAATATTTAGTTTGGAAACTAAATATTTAGTTATGAAACTAAATATTTAGTTATGAAACTAAATATTTAAACTTCTGTTTAGCTGCAGACGAGGTCGGTGGGAGAAAGACCTGACCGTGTGAAGGATTACTGCGCCAGCTCTGTGTTCCTCAAAGCTCTGTTGCTGAGAGGATACGGCTTTGACGACGCGTCGTTCCCTCACATTTCCTTTCAGAACACGGTAAAAAAAACAAAAAACACAGCTTTTAAATGAATAAGTGAGGTTTGGTGATGCTCAGTCGTCAGTTTGGCTGTTTTGTTCTGCAGGCGGGCGACGCGTCGGTGGGCTGGGCTCTGGGCTACATGCTGGTGCTGAGCAATTTGCTGCCTGCAGAAAGCGCCGGGGTGAGAAAAACTCTCACCGTCGGAGCCTGGGGGATGCTCCTCTTCCTCTTCATCGCCCTCATCATCATCTGCGTCTTTCTGCTGTTTCGAGCGCGAAGCAAGAGGAAGAAAGGAGGCGATGAAAACACCATCTAGATACAACATCATGCCTCCACAGCTGTGAAGAAAAGAAACAAACAGGACTTTTGGTTTTTGTTGTTATTGTTTCTTCCAGTAACGTCAGTGTATATCTGCTTCCCCATCACCTGGAGGACTGGCATTTGTTTGAAGTGTTTGTTTTTTTTTAAATTAGATTCATAGTACGATATAATCTTTCAGTGACACCAGACGGCCAAAAGTTTGAATTTAATATGGTTGTTTTGCTCTGGTTTATAAAGTTACACTGTCAAAAATGAACAGCAGTAATTTGGGTTATAAATGAAAAAAAAAGGGGGCAATTAAAAAAAAAATTATTATTTTTTACATATTTTCAACATGTTAATCACACAATTATAAATATTAGTTTAAAATTAAATATGTAATTAGAAAAACAAAAAAATTGATTGCAAACTAAGAACTTTGTTAGTAAACAAAATATTTAGTTCCAAATTAAATATGTAGTTTGAAGCTAGATATATGACTAGAAAACTATATTTAATTAGCAAGCTAAATATTTAGCTTTAAACTAAATATTAATTAGCTAAGTTTATATGTCTATAAATGTCTATATATTAGACGCAAGTTTATTCAATAATTAACCAAAGATTTTTTACATTTATTGTAACACTTTTGTTAGAAAACCCTGTTTCAAAACACATTTTTGGCATTTTGTTAGCCAAAAATGACCCTCACAATAGGGCGGGCGTCTTGACGTATAGTTGTTAGTGGAGAGCGAATAGCAGCTTCCTGTTAGCCTTCAGAATAAAAGCTAAGTGCAAAAGATAAACGCCTTCTGTCTTAAAGTTTAATAAAATAATAGAAACTATTCGCGATTTAGCTATGTAGTAAACATTTCTTCACTGTTAACATGTTGCTTAAATTACGCAGTTAATATAAAGTCTTCAACTTGTTTGTCCAAACCGGAAGTGACCGTGTTTTCGGTAGCAGCATCATGGCGGCGCAGGTTTGAGAGCACTTTGTTTTTAATTTTTCTTGTAACGTCCAACTACAATCAAAAGGTCTGCTGGGGGTTTCCTTTGTAAAGTGGCAGGGGCTGGAGTTTGACAATAAAGTCCGATCTTTCGGTCTGCTGTTGCTTGCTTTGGTGCTCGGTTTGCTGAAGAATTGGGAGATGTGCTCCCAGACCAAAGCAGCGGCTGTCATGGCTAACATCCCGCGGGTAGACATCGACCCTTCGGGGGTTTTTAAATACATCGTGATCCGGGTTTACAGCCGGGAGGAAGGAGACGACTCGGAGATAGACATAGTCCGAGGATACGGCTGGGCTGAGTACCACGGTGAGTGCGGAAACGGACAAAAA
Organism: Poeciliopsis turrubarensis; assembly: GCA_010277015.1. NCBI lineage: Eukaryota > Metazoa > Chordata > Actinopteri > Cyprinodontiformes > Poeciliidae > Poeciliopsis > Poeciliopsis turrubarensis. The sequence continues at coordinate 12,743,909 of VMRN01000004.1, forward strand.
ACACTTTGTATGGAGCTAAATTTGGGCCATAAAGTTTGCTAAAAATTTGTTGTTGTTTTTTTTTCATATCAGAGCAAATAGATACAAAATTGAAACTGAAAAATAATTTTGAAACAGCTATGGTTCTTTCTGGGTTTCTATAAATTCTCTGACACATTTTGCATCAAGACATATGCCTAAAAGCAATTATTCATACTAAATAGGCTGCATATGAATTTTCTGATATTTTTAAACTCTGAAAATGCCAA
>VMRN01000004.1:12744256-12772361 GCA_010277015.1 Poeciliopsis turrubarensis
AAAAAATCTGAGTTTAAAAACAAAATTTCGATGCCATAAAAAACATATTTTTTCATAATTGTATAGTATTAAATTTCTCACCACTCATAATAAATATTCAAGAATTTTCATAATTACTGATTACTAATTTGTTTTCTTTTCTTAATATATGGACTACTTTTTGTCTCTAAATAAAGTCTTTATTTTTTTTAATTCCTTAATTACCATTTTTAGCAATTGCTGTTATTTTTTTTATGTGATGATGTAAATAATTACATAAATTTAAGATTATAAAATATACTCCGAAATGTCCTTAATTAACTCCTTAAATTACATTTAAGATTTCTTTTTGTTTTGCTTTTTTCTCTTCCAGATAATTTTATATTTTTGTTTTGATTTTTTTCAGGATTTGGTATTATCAAAGCCTGAAAATTTAAAAACTTGACGTTGACAGTGACTTAGATTTTATTTTTTTGTGCAAATTCTCAAAATGTTTTTTTAGATTTTTATTTTTACATGACAATTTAAAGATTGACCAACTGACAACATATATGCACATGGTATAAAACATGAAATCATGAAATTTCATAGGAAATTTAAACAAAATGGAATACAAAATGACTTTCTGCGTTCATCCATAACAAAATCTAAACCTGTAAAAGTGATAATTGCTTTTTTTTTATTTCAGTTTGCACATAATATTTGATAAAATACTCTATTTTCTATTTGCAGCTGATATCTATGATAAGGTTTCCGCGGAGCTGGAGGACGGAGGCCTGCTGGACTGCGAATGTATCGGAGGAGGCAGGATAAAACATAATCCAGACGCCAAGAAGATCCATGTGTACGGATACTCCTTGGTACGGAGAAACAATGTGGCTTGAATTAATGCTTTTTTAAAAATTACTGTTACAGTGATGGGAGATTAATGTTTGGCTTGTTGTTTCAGAGCTATGGAAGAGCAAACCATGCAGAGACCACAGAGAAACTGAAGGAGAAGTACCCAGACTATGAGGTGACCTGGGATAACGAAGGCTACTGAAATAAATAGCATTAAATCTTCTGGACTGTCATTCAGTTTCAACCTTTGAAACTGATAACTAGACACTTCATTAACTACTCACTGCATCAAGAAGGGATAACTAATGCATAATTGTCATTGTTTGACTTCATACAATCTCATTTATTGTTTTTACAACCTCCTTCAGTTGTGCTAATCCTCAAAATACTAGCTAAATTAGCATAATCAGTTTTTAAGTCCAGATTATGTGGAGGAAAACATTTAAATGTTGATAGTTGTAAGGGTGAACATTGTGTTTCCTTGTGTTACTGAAAAAGAGTTGAACTCCTGCTGCAGTAAAGGTAGTAAATAATTAATAAAATACACAATTTCTTTGTTTACATTTGATGTAATGGTCCTTTTCTACATTTTGTTTCCTGGATTATTTCATATTTCTAATTATAAAGAAACCTTTCAATTAAATTTACTTTGGATTTTGGTTCTTTTAATGTGAAAATTGCTGAAAAAACCCCACATTTTTCTGTACACATTAAATTTAATGTGCATTTAATATGTTTGAATACACATTAAATGCACAACAAGTCTGCATGTTGTGCAGCAGTATATCTGCTGCACAACGAGGTGTGCAGTCCAAAGGTCATACTGAATATGAGATTTCCAACTTTTCCAGTCAGAATCTCAAATTTGAGGCAGTTTTTCCTGTATTTCAAATTGGGAAGTCAGAACAAACAACTTTGAAATACAGCAATAAAAGCTTCTGAGGTTCTGAAAATGCAACACGAAATCGTACTTACATTTACAAAAGAACTCATTTCAGTTTTCAAAGACTTATGAGATTGTGAAGAGAGAAGTGATAAGCCAAATGAAAATGGCTGTTAATATTTGGAATTGTGGCCAACACGAACTGATTGGTTTCATTCACTTCCTCCTCTGCCATTGCTAAAAGTACAGTCAGACTGCAATTCTAAAACATCACAGAAAATCAACATTATCGTTGACAATGTCTCCCCTGTTTCCGGATTGGCCCGGTTTAAATTCTACCAAAGAAATCCAAGTCAATGAGAGAAAATCTAGACAGAACACTAGAGAGATGAGAATTCAACTGATTTTCGAGGAAGCGGAAAATGTGCAAATCGACTCCAGAGCTGTAACTCAAAGATCTTGTGAAGATACTGCTGAATCAGGTAAGATATTGTCATTATTCAGTTTGAAATGTTTTGTACATGTGCTGAATCGCCAAACAGGAAGGAGGAAGTCATTAAAGAAACATAATAAAGCTATTTCCTTAATGATATATTAAACTTAGTACTTATTACATTCAGTTCCAGCACGTACAAGTATCTCTTGAGCAACATACAGATGTTTGATATTTCTCGGGGGTGATTTGTGGTTGTCACTTGCATGCTGGGTAATTTTAAAGTCCGCCTTTTATCTCTGGGAAATAAAGGTCGATTCAGCTGATAAAATTTCCATGGGCAGTTTTCAGGCTGAGATGTGAAGGAGGAAAATATGCTGCGTTTTTGTCGCTCGACTGTCCTTTTGCTGTTGTGTTTGCAGTGCGGTAAGAGAAAATTCAAAATTACTCTATTTTAATTTCTTAGAAAAATTGTAATTTTTATTAAAATTCGTATTTTAATAAAAATTGTTTAACTTTTATTAAAATAAAAAAAAAATCAACACTCAAGAGATGATATAAGCTTCAAATAATCAAAATTAAAGAGAGTCAGACTCTTGGAAGTTTGGAAGTTCCAGAAAGATTTATGAGTTTATTAAGCTCTCAACTTAATTGCACAATCTATATCATAAATTATGGATGACCTATTGGCTGAATACGTCTCTGCAAAACAGATCTTTCCAAGTAGTTTTTGTCTTGTGTCCAGTGCAAATATATTATTTCACTCCAAATAAGAGAAGCATTACTTAGTAACTTTTCAAAAAGATTTGTTTGTTTAAAGTCAGCAATCCATTAATACTAGCAATTATTTTGTTTAAAACATTGGGGAAAAAAGTCTAATAAATTGGTTATGCTGGTCTACAATAAACCAAAAGTATCTATAGTCATATTTAATAAATTGTTACTGCAAACAATATTTTGGGAATATCGATGAATTACAAACACAATGATGTATAAGACCTTTATTTCTGTTAATTATAATAATTTTCCACTAACAGTAAATGAAAACATGACATTTCATATTAGAAGCATCAGATCAACTAAACATTTTATTATAGAAATGTGAAAAGCATGTTTCTAATTGTTTTTTAAATAGATTTGATCCAGATTAGGATGAGCATTTTGGGAGATATTAGTTTGGAGAATCATAAAACAAATTAAGGAATTAGGCTAACTTCTTTCCAGTGTTAAGCTAACAGCCGCTCATAGCTGCTGCTAAGCTAGGTAGTGAAAAAGCATCTTATTTTGTAACTAATTTAGTTGTTTTATCAGGGATAGAAAATGTTAGCATCTGATAATGCAGTTAGCATAGCAAAACAAATGTTTTACACAAGAAAACAATTCAAAGGTTCCTAATACTGCGTTTTCTGAATTGCCAATCTACTCATAAGTTAAATCTACTTGATAAAAGCAGGTTTGATTTATAGTAAATTATACATATATACTACAAGTTGAAAGTAAGTTTGACTCATTATAATGGGAGATAACTCTTGAATCCCCTGCTTAAATTGGCTAAACAAAATGTAGGTTAGGATCATTAGCTTAGCTTGCATCAAGACGGGAACTTCCACCTGTTATCTAAACCAATATTGTTTTGAAAACCAAATTCGACTGGAAAACTATATGTATATATTGTAATAGTACCTATAAAATCCGTTTCAGAGTAAAAGCGTAGATGTTTTAAATTGATTATAGTTAACAAAATGTCTACCTTCATCATGTTATCAAAAATAAACTCTTGTAAAGTGAATATGTTTACATTTGATATGTATTCAGCTACTGACTAAATTTCACTGGATATTTCGTCTTTTTTGCGCAGTTTGTGCTTCAGGGTCTTCACGGTGTGAGACTCCTGAAGGGAAATGTGACTTTGTGTGTGATTGTTCCGACTGTAGCGACGAGCAAAACTGTGGTAAGTTTAAGCTTCTAGCTAAGTAGCAGGCTCAGGCTAGCCTGCTACTAGCCGCTAGCAGGCTAACGGCTAGTACAGTCTAGCCATTAGTAGTATCGAATGTAAATTGATATATGACGTTTTCTTGAAAACTAAACTCTCTAAAGGGTACTCTGGAAAAGCATTTGAGTGTGACTTTGAGGATGAGGGAGTGTGTGGATGGAAGATTGAATCTCTTGGTGAGGGAAACAAATGGCAGAGAGCTCAGAGCGGGGACGGGCTGCCGGAGAGCGGACCGACCTCGGACTACACCACCGGCACAGCTACAGGTGTAAAATTACATTTTCTCACATTTTTACACAACACAGCAGTGACGTGCGGTGAGATTCATGGATGGTGAGGCACTGACTTCATCTGTCAGATTTACAAGCATATTGTATTGTAGTGTACAAATAATCAGGCAACATTTCGGTACTCTACCTTTTATTTGCTCAACAGGATGGGTTACTGTTGGCCGTAACCACGCCAAAACATTAACAATAATAACTCCGAACTCACATATATATAAACGATAACTGTACTTGACTTGCTAACTGTAAACTTCCGCCTGTTGTCACTTATTCTGCAGCCAATAAATCGCAAAAAGAATCCCTGAGCTCACTAGCGCCCCCTATCGTGAGGCAGGAGCAGTGCGTGCCTCACCCCGTGCCTATTTTCAGCCGTTTTATGATTGCGCTAGCACAAAAAACACATTACACGCATATAGTTGCTGTTCATTATATAAATCGGCTTAACTTTGGAAACTTACTTCATATATCAAACGTGTTTGAACATTCTAATAGTGATATAAAGAGAGACAGCGATCTGCTCTCACTAAATAACATGGCAGCATAGTTAGCCGAGTCATTGCGCAATCCATGGTTAGGCTCAGCAAGGTGCTGCCTCACCTCCCGGATTTTCTCAGCATTTAACGGTAAATGTGAAAATTCGGCGATTTTGAAGAAAAAATGTTGGCGCTTAGCTTTTTAATTAAATTATTACCCATGAAAAGTGTTACAGTCGATAAAAAATAATCTAAAAATGGTGAAGTTTAATGGAAAATTACTTTATAGTACAAATCAATTGATAAATATAAATATATATTTTTTTTCATTTCTTTCTTTCCATGATGTCAGGGGAGGCCGTGCCTCACCTGCCTCCCCTGACCGCACGTCACTGCAACACAGAAACAATAGTTGAAGTACAATAGGCTTCCTGAAGACGTTTGGAGAATTTTCGCCAAGAAACTGATTGAAAACACGTTATTTTATCTTTAAGTTTGTCTCAAAATATTCATTATGTTATATTATGTTCGTTGTCTAATGATTTTAAAACAATTTTTCCTCAATATGTTTATCAATGATTGTTTGTTACTGATGTACTTTTGTGTGCAGTGCCTTGCAAAAGTATTGACACCCATAAATCTTTCTTACATTACCATTAAAATGTGTAAAAAAAAAAAAAAAAAGTAACGTCAAAATTAAAGCCGCAAGCGGCGTCGGGCGGCCCTCGCAGCCAAGCGCCGCTCCGGCCTATTGGCCACCACGGGGGTACTACCAACCGCCGGCCGCCAGCCACCACAGAAGCTCTCACGCAGTTTACAGCACCTCCGCCCGCACGGAATCGCGGAAGCTGTTGCGCAGATTCCAGCACGGTCGCCACGTGCAAACGCAGAAGCCGTTGCACAGTTTCCACGCCCGTCCACCAGGCGATACTCATTGATGCGTTCGGCTGCTCCCTGACGACGCACCAAAAATCTGGTGCAGATTTTTGCATTTAGCGAGGAGATATAGCAGGTGTATTAAGCTAGGGGGCGCAGTGGAGTTAAATTACATTTCAATGCTGTTGAGCTCTTTAGAGGTCAACAAAGGTCATACATATCCAGTTTGGCGCCAGTCGGATGATCTATGTGTGATTTAGAGCTCATAGATGCACATGGCGAAGGACTGCAGTTCGCCATTTCTACACCCCAATGCGGTTCGGTCAGCAGCCAGCATCCACAGAGTTCATCATCTTATTGTTTCAAGTCAGTTTTCAGATGATGAAACTCATATAAATGACAGAATAACAGTAAAATATACACCAGAAAAAACAGGTCTCTGTATATTAAAAATGGGCGGGGCTAACGTGATGTCATCAAGTCACCATGGAAATGTGTACAGGAATGTTCTGGAGAGAGACATAGGAAGTCTGGTGCAGCTCTCATCTTGCATTTGCAAGTTATTTAATCTTCATCTTTCATGGCAAATATTCAGTTTGACACTAAGCCACGCCCACATGCTTTGATGCTAACTACAACTGAGATGTAAATGCAGTGCAATTTCAACCTTCTTCTAAAATGAGTGAGGAAAATTGTAAAGTTTTACATATTCCAGTTTAATAAACCGTACTGGTCAGTAATAAACCAAGGGCAAAGCACATTAACAGAGTACAGTTAACTGTCAGCACATTAGAACAATAGCATAGGCTAAATCCCAGCCATTAATTAGGTATTAATCACGGGAAGCGCTACAACTAAATATTATAACCCCAATGGATTGGTAATAAAATACTTAGCATTTTCTCAGAGCTCTTTTAAACAAACCTTTAAACAGGTTCTATACATAACAACAAACAATGCTGAATGTATGAAACTGGATGCATCAAACATACTATTCAGTCTCTTTAAATAGTAAAGCGCTCTCTTAGCTCTAAAACGTTGCAGACCTGATCGGACTTGTTTAGCATCGTCTTCAGAACAGCTGTTCCAAAACATGGCAGCCTTCCAGAACCAGCACGAGTAATGCGTTACTCACCGCACCGCGAGTTACCAGTTTTTAAACGAACGGTAATAAAACTGCTCCAACTCCGCTTCAACAGTACGTTCCGGCTCACGAGCGTCGTTCGGGTCTGCAGCTCCAAAACCCAAGCAAAACGTTGAGCGTGGTCCGGTTCTGTGGCTCCAACGTCCGTGCAAAATGTTCAGGAAAAGTTAGCAGCTCCAACTGCTTCGCAAAAAAAAGAAAAAAAGTACAGTCCACAGCGCAATACGCCGAACCTCGACCATGACCGGCCGGGCCGGCTGCCATTACGTAGCAGCTTGCATACTGTTCTGCAGCTGTTCCTTTCCATCACAACCAATCAAATTGCTTAAATTTGTTTTTGCCCTTGACTTACCAGTAAGGCAGAGACGAGTGAAATTGATGCATTTACTTGCCGTAGTAAATAACAGTCATTAACAAAACGCTAGATTTTCTCCGCGTTTTAAGCCAACAAAAATTATCTGAGGGCTTACATATAACATTTCAGGTTATATGTAACCGCTATCCTTTTGAAAATGTCACGGCAGACGCTCTCGCAAAGTTTTCACGTCCATGCTTTCCGTCGATCTGTTTGTCATTGGTGGAGTAAGACTGACACCTACTGGCGAAATACTGATATAGTTTTATCCGTGTACCAAAAGCGCGTTGTTTCATTGGTGGAGTAACACTGACCCCAAGTGGCGAATTACGGAAATGGTTTCTAAACAGTCACTGCTGATGAATAAAGTCCTTTCTATAATTTCTAACCAAAATCAATGAATGTTTTTACTGTAACCCACAAAACAAAATTATCAACAAAAAAAAAATCGAAAACTTACAATAATGTTTATTTAAATAATTAATATGTTAACCTGCATAACATAACCTATATTTCATGGGCTGCTTTGGTGTTACAGTTTTGGTGGGCTAAGGTGATTTCATCAAGTGGCCATGTAAATGTTTCACGACTGTTCTGCAGAAAGACATGGGAAGTCTTATGCAGCTGTAATCTTGCATTTGGAAGTTATTCAATCTTGATGTTTGATGGCGAATCGTCAAAGTTCGCCACGCCGCCACACCCACCTGCTCCATCGGAGCTGGTCGGGGTTGGAATCCTCAACACACCAACATGTCTTCTGTTTCTGGGTACAGTTTCAAGTTGATGAGGTCAAAGGGGTCAGATAGCGACCGTTCACAGTAAAACATTATATTTCCTGTTCTTAGGGGGCGTGGCCTAAGTGATGTCATCATTCGACCATAGGTTATTGTAGGAGAGCCGATGATGATCAATCACAGTAACTTTGGTGCCTCTGTGAGTTTCTGTGTCGGAGATATAACAGTTTATTTTTTTATGGCGAGTCGCTGAACTTTGACCCCTGCTAACCCCCCTTCAGCATACTCAAAAACTCACCGTTTGGATAACTTTAGATGGGACATGCCTTATGAACAGACTGACCGAGTTTGAAGCCGATCAATCGAAATCCCTAGGAGGAGTTCGATCAAATACGAAGGCTGTAAACGGCAAAAACGGGGTCAAAATCGGTGCTTCAATCCAAAATGGCCGACTTCCTGTGATACTTGCACTATGACATTAATTGTAAATTTTGAGGGTCTTGGGGAGCTCTACAAGTGTACCAAATTTCATGTCTCTACGATGAAGTAAGTGAATAGCAAAGGGTCCTTTGAAAATTGCTAGGTGGCGCTACTGAGCCATTTCCTGTGTGATTTTTGCAATGACCTTAAAATACAAAATTTTGAAACTCCCTTAACGCGTCCGCCAAGTTTGGTGAGTTTTTGAATATGATAAAGCCCCCAAAAAAGCCCCTCTTTAGGGGGGCAGAATAATAATAATAATAATAATAATAATAAGAAACAATACAAAAACAATAGGCCTTCGCAGCGCTTAGCTGCTCGGGCCTAATTATGCATGGTTTGCAAAATAATTTTCTTTAAAAAATGCAGTCATTTAAATCTTTTCATACACACAGTTATGAAAAATAACTGTGTTTGAAAACACAGTTATTAACTTATTTTTGTTTATTGAAAAATAAACAATGTTTCAATTTCTCTAACTGAACAACAAATATTTTAAATATTTGTCTTCACCTTAATTTTTAATTCATAAATCTGAATGGTGTGGCATGTATTTTTTATGGAGCACCCTTCTATTCAAAACTTTACTTGTCAGCGTTTCAAAACATGATGAAAAATACAATAAAGTTTCTGGTTGAAACGTGATAAAATGTTAAAGCGGTACAATACTTTTGAAAGGCACTGTAAATAAAATATGTTGCTGTTAAATATGAACATATCAGGTGATAATAAAGCCATGAATATTAGCTGGTAGCATGAAGCATCATTAGAACAGATCCTTCAGTAAACTTTGATCTTTATACCTTAACTGAAAACATTTATTGTCTCCTGCCATCCAGGCTGGTTCATGTCAGTGAGTGCAGTGAGGGCAGAGTCTCTTCAGAGTTCAGTTTTAATCTCTCCAGAGATAAAGGGCTCTTCGCCGACGTGCCGCCTGCGACTCAGATACTTCCTGTGGGACTCAGGTAACCGTAGACCTCTCGGCTTTGGCTGGACTGGTAAACAATGACTGAAACAACCTGAACATTCACTGGTAGAGGAAAAAAACATGTGAACATGTGAAAAGCTTGAAAATCAGTTATTTAATAAATTGCAGGAACGTTTAGTTACAATTTAGGATTTGGAGAAATGTGAGCCTTAAATTTAGAGCATGAAAGAGGAAGAATATAAATGTTTCCATCAATTAGTTAATCCATCCATCCATCCATCCATTGACTTTTTGAGTTCTAATCTTATAGATCTATAGTAGTAGATGTTGCAGTTCTTCACATTTAAGTTTGGTGTAGAACTGCAGATGTTCTCTTTGCGCTCATAGGAATAAAACTGATCTTAATGGAACAAGTTCTGACATCAGAAAAGCCTCTGTAGCATGGTGGAGACATGTGATGCTGTGGGCTTGTTTCTCTTCTAAAGCTCTATACAAACATTAAAAGTTAGCTCTCTGACAGGGATGATGGTACATGTCTTTATCAGGGTTGGTGTTACTAATGTTGACATTCGTTGTGTTGACGTATGTTTTAACCACAGGACACACGGGTTTAGGTCCAACTCCTCTGTGGGCTTCAATCCTCCACCAGGACTCTCAGGAGGCCATCGTATGGCGCCCCGAGGCCTCCAGCGCCCGCAGCTGGAGGGAAGCCACCGTCTTCCTGGGCCGCATTTCCTCCCCTTTCCGGATCCATCTTCACTCGGCGCGCTCGGCGGGACAAAACGGAGACGTAGCCATAGACCAGCTGGAGTTCCTGGACTGCGCTCTGCCCTGTGAGTTGACTAATCAGAACAGAAAACTATCATATAAACAGATCATGGATTTGTTTCTATGTGTTTAACCCGACAGCGCCCCCTGCTGGGCCCAGCTGCCCAGCAGGGATGGTGGCATGTGGCGGTGGAGGCTGCGTGGAGCAGCGGCAGGTCTGCGACGGTTCGGACGACTGCGGCGATGGCAGCGACGAGGCGCCCTGCGGTAAGAGATGCCAACATGTCATCAGAAAACTGCAGAACAGCCGAAACACTGAGAGAGATTTGTTTCACTTCATCCTCCAGATGATTACTACCACTGTGACTTTGAGGAGGGTCTGTGTGACTGGGACCTGAGATCGTTTTCCAAACTCAAATGGATCAGAACAAACCAGGAGAACATCTCCAGAACCGATCCTTGGAAAGGTCCAGGCAGAGATCACTCCAACAATACAGCATCAGGTGCTTCTTTTTTTACACTGTTAAAGCTAACCTGGTCAGTTTAAATCTTTAACCAGTTCTGAACTGGTCCAGAATAATTACAGCCTACAGAACCTTTTGGTGCCGTACTAAAACCTTTGATTGTTGTTTTTACGGCAGGGTACTTCCTGTACGTCACCGTCCCTGATGGCGGTCTCACCATGGACTGGGCGGCTTTTCAGAGCCCACCTCTTCAACCAACCAACAGCTCAGATCCATGTAAGGTCAGTTTGAAAAGCTACGGACAGGCTGGATCACAGCTTTAGTAATTATTACCATTATTTTAATTAACTTTTAATTACAAAATACAAAGGAGTTTCTGCCAGTTCCTCCAGATGTTCTAGGTCTGGTGGTGAAGTAAAGGATGGATGGATGGATGGATGGATGGATGGATGGATGGATGGATGGATGGATGGATGGATGGATGGATGGATGGATGGATGGATGGATGGATGGATGGATGGATGGAGGCGGGCGGGCTCAGTTTGTTAACATATGTTTGGTTCTGTTGGTTTTCCGTAGATGGTCATGTACACTCACCAGTTCGGCCCGCGGTCCGGTGGGCTGACGGTGCTGGTGGCGGACCGGCTCATCTACCCGGTCTGGGAAAGGGGCGGAGCTTTAGGAGACCTCTGGGTGAAGGCGGAGGTGGAGATAGTGTCCAACTACACCTTCCAGGTAAGACATGAAGCACCACCTACCACAAATAATGATACAGAAGATATATCACTAATATAAACAGAAATAATGTTCAATATCAATGAAAGACATGCCGATGATACAAAATGGCCGCCACTGACTTTCACCATTAGTGTAAGCACTGATGGTGAAAATGGCCAACCCTGCCATAATCCATGCAATCACTTTTTACGGTTATTTTTATTTGAATGTCGTCTTTTTGTAAAAAATCATTTTCACTTTGACATTAAAGGTAATTTTTCTTTAAAAGAGTTTGTTAAATAACACAGTTTGCTTTACCCAATAAAAAGGGTGAAGCAAAAAATGGGGTGAAAACATTTGATTAAATGTTGAACATATAACTTGTTATTTTTTATTCTGTTAAATCTCTACAGATTCTCATCATGGCGGCCATCAGAGACTTGGAGTATGGAGGAATCGCAGTCGACAGCATCGTTTTGTCCCCTGAATGCCGCTGGTCATCTGGTATGATTATCTCTAATATATGCAAAAATGTAAGCAGTAAAAATAAATTCAACAAATAAATCAATAAAAATATCCTTACATTTTCTATTATGTGTTTTTTAGCATTAGCTTCTGCAAATTTTTAATGTGTTTCACAGTTTAGCGTTGCCTCCTGCTATTAGCATTAGCTTAGCTGAGATTTTTATTGAGCGAATTAATGATTTGTGAGCCTAAGATTTTGGGAAGCTGTGCCCATTGCCGGCAATATACTTTTGATTACAGCCATTTTAGAAATTGCCGCCAGAAAAAGAAGACATGATCAATAAAATATGTTTGATGATTTCTGTGGCTTTAAATATAGGCTTTGATTTGACACCAAACATCACTCTAATTGGAAATTTGATTGCAAAGTGTTGGTCATTTTGAAAAATCAAAAAATTATCAGAAAATATTATTTTTCTGCGTTCAATTATGAATGATTTGAAAGAAGAAGTCTTAATCTGGGATAAATATTGGAAAATTTATTGCAAAATACTATTTTCTTGAAGACCAGGGTGGCCATCTTGAATTTTTCACTGGCTAATGTTTTTGTGAAGAAGCAAATCCTTTTAAAACATCTGTGCTGAGTTAGGTTTTTGTGAAAATGTTTTCTAAAATATTTACTTATCTGCTGCACTAAATAGATAATACCACCTTGGAAGAATTTCCCAGGCCTCCAAAGCATCCTTGCATTGAAGACCCAGAGAAGATGTGTGATTTTCAGGCTGACTGCGATGCTGCAGAGGACGAAGCCAAATGCGGTGAGTTTGTTTATTCTAAATCGAGGGATCTGGACGATGGTGTATTCGGGCCATGATGCTATGAATGGAAAGAAAGGAGATTAAAAAAAAACTCAGAAATGTTGAGATAAATTTGAGAAAAAACGTTGAAATTGAAAAGTCAAAAATTTCCAAGAACAAAATCTGTAATTTTGACATCAGTCTCAGAAACATACTAGAAAAACATGGAAATGTCAAAAATCCAAAACTTTGCCTCTTGAAACTCAGAAATTTTCACGTTTTTTCCAGAAGATTTCTGAGTTTTTTGGCAGAAATGTTCTCCTTTTTTCCACCCAGAGTGGTCCTAGTTTGCTGTCACTGATCTGATAAAGTAAGTCTTTGTTTAGCCATGTAGACAGTGTTTCACCTGGTCTTGGATCGTTGTTGCAGGGGATTTCTCCTATCCTCAAGGCAGCTCAGGCTGGACTGACACCAGTATTGGAAGTCAAGGTTGGCTGCTGGATAAAAGTTCAACACCTGAAGGTAGAAACTGGTCCGTCTCAATTAGCTGATTGATTCTTGTCTCTAACAATGTGTGGTATAAATGTATAATTTATTTTCTTGATTCAAAGCAGAGTTCTTGTATGTAGCTGAGGCTGCAGGCCAGCAGCTAACCGAAGCCCAGATTCGGACTCCCCTGCTGGGCCCCAGCGGTCCGGTTTGTAACCTGAGCTTTGACTTTGCGCTCACTGGGAGTTTGGATCACATCGGTAATTTCCCATCCCACGTGTGAAATTTGCAGCGTTTTTCTCTTCCCAGCAGTGAAAGTCTGTCTGTGTTACAGGTGAGCTTTCAGTCAGAGTGATCGACAGCTTGCTGGGAGTGAGGCCCAAGCTGTGGGAGTTCAGTGGGAAAACAGGAGCGGGGGACGAGGAGGAGACCTGGCAACACGTTGACCTTCCTATCGGAGTCAGGAAGCATCGCTTCCAGGTCAGGTTTCAGAACAATTAAATACTTTTATTCTTCCATTTGGGTTTCAGCTTCTTCTAAAAAACTCTCTCAAAAACATCCAGCTGTTTTTTGGCAGTTGTCGAAACATGGTTGAATTTAGCACGTTAGCTTTAGCTCTTTAGCATTAGCTTCTATGTTGATGTAGCGCCTTAGTGCTAGTAGAACTGACGTTAACAGAAACCTGGTATTTTGGCAGGGATCTATACACTTAATAAATATAATATAGATGTATGGTAACTTCTTGTTCCTCAGTTCAAAACAGCTAATCCTCCATTTTTTAACCAGCTGGCATTTGAAGCTCACGCGGTGAAAGTTCAGCCTTTTGCTTGGATCAAAGTGAGGAATGTTCGCTTCATCAGCTGCCACGCCGACTACACTCCGTCTTTACCGACAGGTAAGATTCAGAACGATTTACAAATAAAAAATAACGAATGTTTGAAGTAATCGAACTTCTCCGGGCGACAGGAGCTTCATGTAACTTTGAGGACGGACTGTGCGCTTGGTATCAGGACAACAGTGACAACTTTGACTGGTCTGTGGTTACTGGGATGGATCACACCATCGGAGTCGGTGAGATCATAGATTATAAAGGAGCAAATATTGTTTTACCAGACTTGATTTTACCTTCCTAATCCATGTAAAAAAAACTCAACATGTGAAGGAATTGAATAGTTTTATACAAAAATATTTCTTCAGTTAAAATGTTTCACCACTTCTATTGAAAAACCTTTATTTATAGTGAATGAATCTTTCATTGGAGGACAAATAAAACAAATAAAATAAGAAAATAATTCTTTTCTAAGTTGTTTAAACTCTTAAAAACTAAATATTAAATACTGAATTTAGTTTCTTGCTTAGGGTCATATTAAGAAAAGTTAAAAAAATAAAAGTTACACATGTACGAGAATAAAGTATGAGAATAAAATCATAATAAAATGAAAACAAAGTCATAATATTTTTAAAATAAAATCATAATACTTGTAATAGTCATAATGCAATGACATATTTTGATTTCATTCTTGTAATACTATGATTTTATTCTCATAATTTTATTTATTTGTAATTTGTTTTAGCTTTTCTCGTATACTCTGTCATAACTGCTGAACAGCTAACCATAGAAAACATAATTTTTATATTTTTAATTGGAACAAAGCATTTGTTTCATTCAACTTAGGATTAAAAAATATATATTTTTATTTTGAAATTAAAAATTATACTTTTAAATGAGCAAATAAAAGCTGTAAAACTAAAAGTTTTGTGTTAAAAATAATTGGACAATAGAAGTTTGCTTAATAAATAATGTATGAGTTTCACTTTTTGATTTAATTATTGTAATACATCAATAATCTTTCAGTTATATTGTCATTTAATGAGTGAGATCTGACTCCTGTGATGGGAATCCTGATCTTGTTGCTGTTGATCAGGCACCAGCCTCGTTGTGGACATGTGGAGTCCGTCGCTACGTGGAGCGTTTGGGCGCCTGCTTTCATTCCCACAGCAGCCCACTCCCACAGAGAGCTGCCTGACCTTCTACTACAAACTCTACGGGCCGAACGCAGGTGAGCTCACCCAGAGCTCACTGCTCCAAGACGTTCTGATCACCGGATATGAGCGTCACCTCAGGGATAAATGCTGACTCTTAACTTCCTGGTCCCATCCAGGTGCTCTGAACGTGAAGCTGACCGACGGGCTCGGATATGAGATCTTACTGTGGACCCGCGGCGGCGCCCACGGCAACGAGTGGCACGAAGCGCACTGCCCAGTACCGCAGCAGCACATAAACTTTCAGGTGTCAAAACATTCAATCAAATACCAACAAACTTCTTTTTGTTCTGCTTGAAAGTCTAAAATGATCAGCTGTAACCTGAGGAAATGCAAAAAGCAGTTTTCAGATTTTAGTTGTTGAGCGAAAAGTATTATTATGTAAAATTCACATTTTGTACATTTTTGTACTTTTATTTAGTCTCTACTGCTTCTAAAAACATTTCAAAAACTTAAGTCAGTGTTTTTTGGTATATGATACAGCCAGAATGTCACAAACCAGCATCCATTGCCCCGTTACCTAGCAACATGAACATGTTTTGTATCACATGTAGACTTATCCTAACCTTCTCAAAGTAATCCAGCGACTGATTAGGGTCGGGCAATATGGGCCGAGAAAAACTGTTACCTCACTAATGAGTCAATAATTCCTTAGTACTGATGAAAAAGTTCTGGCTGCACTGGCAGATTGTCTCTCATGAAAAAAGTGTCTTATTATAAGTTAACTAATCTGCTCCATCTGCATAGATGCAACACAGTAAAGCTTTAAAAATCTTTGTCATCCCCCAACAGTTGATATTCGAAGCGGTTCGGTCCGGTTTCGACGGCCAGGTTGCCATCGACGATGTGGCGTTTGTGGACGGCCCGTGCACCATACCCAGAAGATGCTCCTTTGAGGGCCAGAAGTGTGGCTACAGCAGTTACGGCGCCATAAACTGGCTCCACAGAAACGGACACACCTCTACGATGAACGGACCCAAAACAGACCACACTTTGGGGACCGAGCTAGGTCAGCAAAACCCGATCAGAACAGAAAACAGGAAAACAGAAGATTTATCCCATCCTGCTACGTGTGTCCAGGTTACTACATGATGGTCAACACAGACGCAGACATTCTGCCACCAGGGAGCGCCGCTGTCCTCATCTCCCCCGTCCAACAAGGAACCACCAGACCCGAGTGTGTCACCTTCTGGTACCACATGACTGGAGCGAACCCAGGTGAGTCTGATACCCATAACACTGCAAGGCTGCAAGACCCAAAGCTTCATGCTCTTATAATCTCTGGTGGTTTTCTTTATACTTACTGTTTGTAACGATTGTATTTACTGACAAAATATGTTCAGTTAAGTTGTTTCTAACTTTGTTTTTTGTAACTTTTGTTTGTTCTTAACTAGAAAAATCACTCATTGTCTAGAAGCAACAGATGCTTTATAAAAAATACAAGTTTTGATAAGTTCTGGCTCATTTACAAAAATGTTCATGTGTATTTAATAAATTTTGTTCTTCTGGAGTCACACTGTTCACACAGAAGTCTCATTGCGGCTGCATTTAATTAGTAGTGTGAATGACCATTCAAAAGAAAAAATAATTTCCACCTGCTGCGTGAACATAGCCTATAAAAGCTACTTTCTGTCAAAACACTTCACTATTTCCCTTTTGTTCCTTCATTTTATTTTATATTTGTACCTTATTAATTTGCCTGTAGAACTAAAATTGACTTATAAATGTTTTTCTGCTTCTATAAATCACTTGGTGGTGTGTTCCTTCCAGCCTTCTTTACGGTGTACGTCAAAACCCAGAAGGGAGAGAGAGTCCCCATCTTCTCCGAGAGCCTGAACGAGGGAGACGCCTGGCGTCACGGCAACGGCAACATCTCCGTTGGACTCGCGTTGTGGCAGGTAAAGAGCGACTTTTCAGAGTATTTCTTCCCCAGTCGGGTTGGTGTTCACTTGGTTTTGCTCCGTTCGCAGTTGGAGTTTGAGGTTGTCGGATCAGGAAGTCGAGGTTCCCACGTTGCTGTTGATGACATCACAGTCTCGGCTCATCCGTGTGAAGATCAAGGTTTGTTTTGATCTGAGTCAGGCGCTCAGAGTGACGATGACACTGATCGCCTTCTTCAAATCTAACAGCATTAGTGTCAAACATTTGTGCAGTAAAAATTTTCATCTGTGCCGCTAACATTTTAAAGATATTAATAAAGAAGTTATCGTCAGAGGTCAACAGCAATAACTTGAAAGCAAAAGCAGCACAAACATTTTTTGCTGCACAGATGTAGCTGAGTTGCTTGACACCAAATTTGTTTGACTTTGTAAATGGGAGCAGCACAAATATATTTTTTCCTGCACAAACATTTGACACCAATTTTGTTAGATTTGGGTAATGTGGCGCTGGTCGACTTTTTGACCTTTAAACGTTTATACATTAATATTTTTAAACCAAAAGCAGCACAAGCAAAAATTGTTGCTGCACAAACATTTGACACCAATTTAGTTATATTTGAATCAGGTCATATCAAGAGTATGGAGAAAAAAACAAGCAGAATTTTTTCTCTGAGTCTGGAATAACATGATAACATTAAAAAAAAAAATGCACAGACATTGTGGGAAAAAGAGCATCTTATGTGAGACATGGAACCATCAGCTGCATCAGTACTTTCCTTTAAGGAAAAGCTTGAACTTCATGCATATTGAGGCTCAGACTTTCTACCTCAGGGTCCAAGTGCAGTCTGGAGAACGGGATGTGCAGCTGGATCAACGTTCAGGACGGAAAACGGGACAAGCTGGACTGGGAGCTGACCAGTCCGGAGAAGGAAAAGCATTATCCCGTCCCACCCGAAGACCACACACTGAGAACAGAGCAAGGTCAGAGAGGAAGACAACAACACTGGAGCTGCTTTGATGGGTTTTTAAAGAGGTTCTGTTCTGGTTCTAGTCCAAAACCAGGGTTTGAACTGGTGCCTCAATGCTTGAATTTTACTTGGGTGTTTTCAAGGTTCAAAAAGAGCCTGATTTCATAAGAAGTCCTTGAAAATTGTTTGATATTGAAACTGTTTCATTATAATGTTGGTTAAATTTATAAAGTGTTATCTACAGATATTTACACACAGAATAAAGAGACACATTCACATTTTGAAGCAAAATCAAACAAAATATTTCTTGTTTTAGGCTAGAAATACCAAATTACTGATATTTGTGGATGACATAAAACTCAGTGAGATTATGTTCAGAGAAACTTTTAAAACTTTCCCTGACCAGTCATGTGTGTAGGTTGACTTTGAGAGACATCTCAAAACATAAAACTTAGTTATATTTTAGTTTGCTAGAATAGTATCAGGAAAGTAATAAATGATCATATAATAGTGAATTGAAAATGGAGATACAAACAAAACAGCTAAATGTTGTCCTGGAAAACCTTGAAAATTCTTGAAAAAAAAACACTTTTACTGTTGGAAAAGTGTATAAACGCTGCAAATGGAGCGTCTTTCTTCTTCATTTTGCCTCCAGGTCACTTCCTGTTCTTCCCAAGCAGCAACCGGACAGCAGCCAATCAAAACGCCTGGCTGGTGAGCCCTCAACTGCCACCGCTGAAGCCCACCTGTCTGAGGTTCTGGGCCTACAAGCCCCAGTCATGTAAGAACGATCGTTTTAATAAAATGCAGGTCAGAGTCTGGATCGTCGGATGCGTCATGTTTGGTTAAATGTTCCCAGCGGACTGCCAACTGGGAATATCGATTCTGTCTGGAGAAACCATCATCCAGCAGCTGATCCTGAACGAACTCAGCGGAGATTGGAGACAGTTTGAGCAGAACATCACGTTTCCTGAGGGATACCAGGTCAGACTTCCCAGAAAACTAGAAACTTGGAACGTGACGCCACGCTGGCCGACGATGATGAAGCTACTTAAGATTAGCGGTTTAGTTGTCAATACAACGCGGTAAATATTAAAACCACGCCTGATCTATAAAAGTAAAAAGGAGTAGCAGTACTGTGCTACTAAAAAAATAGCCTTTTTGCCCTCCAGTGTTGTGCACATGTGCAACATTTTTGTACGTAAATAATAACATGCAACATGTCTAAGTCATTGGTATTAAAGAATGTCAAAGCTGACTTCGCTGCTGCACTTTGTTCTTCTTGTTAACAGATTGTGTTTGAAGGCATCAAAGGAACATCAGGTTTTGTAGCTCTGGATGACATCGAGTTCACCGTCGGGTTGGACTGCGCCACCAAAATCACAAAACCAAGTAAGACTGGAAACTAGGGGAGGGAATTCAACGTCACTTCAAAAACTTCCTGATTAGTCCACATTTGACAGGCACTGCGCCGTTACCTAGCAACCCCAGTAGAGTTCTGCCCTCACCTAACAACCACGTGGAACTCCAGTATGTTTGGTCAGCTGGTTTTATTGCTGTACAACGGCTGCTGGTAATGACAAGTGTTTTGTTGTTGACTTACTATCCAGAAAACACTTGCTGCATTCTTGTTGGTTGTGCAGGAGGCACCACTTCTGCTTTTCAAAGATGTATGGTTCTAATGTAGCAGATCTGTTTCTATTTTTAGGTGAGAGTGTAAGCGTTGAGTTTTGGGGCGTGGCCAGCTGCTTATTTGTATTTAAAGTGTCAGGACACCCTAAAACAGCTCAAATAGGAAGAACTGATCCGACTGAAATCTTATTATCGGACAATGATTTCGTGCAAAAATTGTAATGAACAGATTTTTTACAGCCCACAGACATATCCTAACCTGTTTAAGAGATGCCAACATGTTTGTTGTAGTTTTTGGCAGCCTTCCTAGGAGTAAATGATTTCCGTCTCTCTTTCAGCCTCGAAGCCGGACAACGCCGGAGGAATCGCTGCCTCTGTGATCGTGGCGATGCTGCTGATTGGCACTCTGGTCGCTCTGCTCGTCTTCTACCTGCGAACCAAAGCAGATGCCAACGCTCCATCGCTCGCTGTCGGCATTAGTAACGAAGGATATGTTCCAGTGAGTCAAAAGATCCCAGTAAAATCCAATCATTTGACCTTTTTTCACCTTTTTCTCTCCTGCAACCTGTTTGACTTTTATTAAATTCCCTCTCAGGAGGATCATGTGACTGATCCTCCAAGACAAAACCATCCAATGGCTGCAGGATTCAACAACATCTCTGTGAGTTTTATTCAACTCAGTCTCTGTTGTTGAAAACAAATGATGACAAAAGCTTCACCGCTAGGGGGCAGCAACTATTAATTTAAAACTCTGGCTTGACCACAGGTGTTTGCAACAGATGGAACCATTTTATTAATCAGTCCAAAATCATTACAAACAGATTGAAATATTTTTTTAATAGAAAATGTCTGGTCCAATAGAAATATTTGTCTTTAATAACCACATTTTCAGCATTCTATTTAATTTGATAGTGAATAGGAGCAAAGTTTGCTTTTTCTGAAAAGCAAACTTGTGTGCACCCAAAATTGACTTCTGAGATTAATCTTAACATTTCAGATTTTTTTGGCAGAAATGAACTCTTCATGTTTTGTTTTCTATATACAACATGTTTTGTTTTCTATCTACAACATGTTTTGTTTTCTATCCTCATTCATCGTTGTACATTCCTTAACGCATCTAGTTTGTTTTAATTGTATGATTTTCTAGATGTGAAAGTGAGAAGTTCACATCCACTCTTCACTGACAGGAGGATATATTTGTTGTTTGAACTTTAAAACTGTCAGCTAAAATTAGATAGTATCTGTTTGTTGTTGGTTCTGGTCCCTAACTACGACAATCTGCTGTTTTTGAACCGTTATGTGTGTAAAATTAGTGATTCATGAAAAAAATATCAAGAATAATTTAAGATTTTTGCAGATTACTGCGGTTTAATTGATTATCTTTGTCCTGCAGATCTCGGAGGAGGAGTGACACGGGGAGCCTTGCCTCCGCCTAGTGGTGGTTTTGGGAAATGCAGGTGATATCACAGCAGGAGAACTGCTTGTGTCACCCTTAATGATCACACCTACATGGAAACAAACACACATTAACACAGACAGCACAAGGCCAGAGTGCTGATTAATGCAGGTCTGAGGGGACGCAGACCTTCAGCATGGGGAAGTCGGAGCGACATCATGGCAAAGCTGCATGAAACAGGACAGAATAATAAATCACTGCTGCGTCAGCAGGCACTGACATGGGAACCTGGCAGTTATGAGCAGATTTTGAGTTTTAGATTAGATTTTGATCCTTTATTTTCCTAGTTTAGTTTGTTGGACCCGTTTCCTTCTGATAAATGACCACAGCTCTGCAAAAACACAAAATCTGACCAAAGTACATTTCTAGTGCAAAAATCATAGCACACTTGAAATAAGACTAAATTAACTTCAAATAACTTTTCAGTAAAATTTGGGAGCGTGTGTCGCATAACTTGTGTTTCATCAACCATAAAAAACATAAAACAAAGATAATTAAAAATTTAACTGAAGCTGGTTGAAAATAATCCAACGTCAAAGAGCTGTTAGGAGATAATGTTAGTTTTCAGGTAGTTTTTTATAATTGTCTTCCCAAATTCTTCAGCTTTATCAGTTTTTGTGTTCAAATGAAGAATGGAGAAAAAATGAAAAACCTTTATGTTGACGTGTCGACTGATCATAAATAAAGCTAATTTTAAAGCACTTGCCTTTTGATTGTTTTCTTCTATTTTCTTTTACACCATTTTGTCTTTTTAATTAAAACCAGGTCTCTCCAAATGACTTACCACTGAATTATGTATTTTATCAAATCTGATGAGTGTAAACTCACCAAACATTGTGGTGTTTGACATTTTTATCCCAGAAAAGTATAAAAACAAGATTTTATGCATCTAAAACTGTTTTCAGCTCAAAATTTGAAAAATCTTCAATTTGACATCTGCATCAGTAGCTAGTTGCCATGTACTGATAAATATTCCTAAAACCAACAAACATTTCCAGTTTGCAGCTGAAAGGTTTCTCCTTCTCGTGCTCACACCGCCCCCTGACAAGATGGCAACCTGGGCAAAGAGCCACAGCAAACATAATAGAAACCACTTGCAATTGATGGCAATAAATACTCAATAAAGGCTAAAAATACCTTCATTTTAGTTTGGTTGGTCCATATGGACTTTAGGATGAGTGGTAGAGTTAAAACTGGTTTGTTATACAGGAGCTCAACTGATGTCTTTCAAAAGACGTGCAGCTGTTTTGTTTTGTTTTAAAATAAAAACAGTACATTTAGGAAAATTAAGTCATAATATTATGAAAAGGAACTCATAAGAGGATAAAAACAAATTACGAGATTAAATTTATAAAATTAGTTTATTCTCGCATCATTTTGACTTTATTTTCATAACATTATGTCTTTATTGTCTTGTTTTCTATATTTTCCTTAGTCTGTCATAATCTTTAGCTCAGAGGTGCTGAATAAAAAATTCACACTTGACTTTTCACATTTTTATTAGTGGAAGATTTTTTAAAAACCAACAATTTTTGACTCTTTTCCATAAAATCGCAGTGAAACCTTCTTCACATAATGAATGGGGAGTCTTAAATCCTCTTGCCTGTAAACCTGCTGTCAGGATTCACTCTGCTGGACCTCGTGATGAAGTGATGACGACACGATGCCCTTAGCAACGGTCGCGTCTCCTCGGCAACATCCTCCGGTGTCCCCTCTGAGCTGCTGCAGCGCGACCCCCATCTGCTGTTTCCGAGGGAGGCAGGAGGGAAAACCGGGGGTAAAAAATAAGAAAAAACACGAAAATCCTCATTTAACACCAATCAGGGGCGGATGTCTGAACATGGCGCGTTGTCATGGGGAGAAACGTGCGAGCTGAGCGCCTGAAGTTGGAGCGCATATCAAGGTAACTTCACCTCCTCCTCCTCTTCCTCTTCATCACCATCATCAGCCTCTGGTTCTGTTGGCACCTGGTGGTTTTGCAGGAGGAGCAGCAACTCTGCTTGAATGGATCCCGCTGTGCTCATCTTCCTGCTGTACGTGATGATCGCGCACGACCTGGTGTGCGGCTTGATGCAACACCGCAGACAGAGCGCCAGACCCAGAAAACCCGCAGCTGGACCTTTGTGGCGCTCAAGGTGCGTCAGTTTGATGACCTGGAGAAGCATTTCATTTCTGCTTCAGAATCAAAATGTTTGTGTTTGACACTGACATGAGATAAAAGATCAGTAAAATATATTAATATTAAATTTAGATATTTTTTGAAAAATATTTAAAGTATTGTAAAAAAAAATTTTAAATATATTTTTAATTTGAATAAAACAAAAACAAAAATAGTTTTTGAGAGTTACCGAGAAACAAAATTCAAGACTTACAAAACAAGTTCAAACGAGAAAACTTTCTACTTCCGCTTCCGGTTGAATGGCGAGCGCAGCAAAGGGAGGCAGCTCCGTAAATATTTTTTTAAATTACCTTTAAATCATCTTGGGTCAACAAATGTTGAATTTGGTTCGCATATAAAATAACTCTGAACAATATAGATTATGAAAGACAGCCGGAAATTCACTCAAAAAACTTTACAGGCCGAGTTCCGGCCGGCTAGCTTAGCGCCGGCTAGCTCCGCCCCGGCTAGCAAAACGTCAACCGCCATGGCTAACGAGGCTAAGGCTAGTAAATCTCCTCGCACCGTCCCGAACAACGACGCTACGGGGTCTACTACAGACGGAAACATGGAGGAAGTAGTCCCTCTTCCGGCAGGAAGAGCTACGGGGGTATCGTGAAGATTTAAGGATTGATATTAAATAAAATTAGCACCAGGAAACACGGATATATTTAATCATACCAGACGATAAGCGGACAATATCAAAATGCTCCGAAACGAATGATCAGAGAAAATAGAAAGACGGCATAAGAGCCACACAGATCTTTATCGGAGCTCACTGTCAGGCCCAACAAGACGAAGAAGAAGGTATTTGATTATCTGAGTTTATTTATTGACTTTTTTATTTTGATGTATAAATGGAAGTTTCTGGAGATAACTTTATTTACCTGATTTATTTGACATATTCAGGAATAGGTCAGGCCTGTCATAATAAACAATAAATCAATTAATTGGACGACGAATAAAATAAAATAAAATGGCTCAATCATTTCTATTTGCATGAGATATTGTTTTTATCTTTTCTCTTTGTCTACAAAAACTGGGTGACAAAAGTCAGGACAATTTTGTTTACGCAATTCATTTTATTTGATTTGTTGTTTTGTTTATTTTAGGAAAATTTAAAATGTCTTCCAGTTCCAGTTATAAATGTCCATAAAAATTTAAAGTTAATTGATATTTTAGAATGTGTTCATGCATTACCGTTCCATTACCATGATATTAATAGAAAATGGTCTCAAAATAACAATATTGTTGATAATTGCAATAACCTCTGGCACAATTTATTGTCTATCAAATTTTGTAATCAAGACAGGAGAGAATATTTTTTCCATATTTTTGTATGAATGACAAAAAGACAATGAAGAGAAAATTTAAAAGACAAACGTCTGCATTGTAACAAAATACATCATTTGTTACATTGAAAAACTTTTGCATAATAATGAATGAGATAAGTTAACGAGTTTTGTATAATTTCTAACAAGGAACTGCTTCTGATTTTATTTTCTATCTCTGGCAGTTTGGGGCTTCCGTACATTTGTACAATTGTACCTTTTCAACTCAATGTAGCTTATATGCTAAATGTTCAGGAAGTCTTCTCAGGGAGTTGCAGGATTGAAACTAGTGTTGTTTTTCCCACATCATGTAACGTAGACTCACTTTGCTCATCTTCAGGCATGCTTGTGCCGCCCCTTTTCTAATGCTGCTCTGAGCAACCACCCATGAAGCCCTAAAAATGGTCTTTTTATGGCATCCAGTACTTTAAAATGGTTTGATGCTTCATTGTTTATCCTCTGAACCTTTGTGTGTTCATCTTTGTGTGTTTCCTCTACAGAGCCCGGGCGGGTCAGGGGGTTCTGAGGACGAACAACCGAGGAGGGAGAGATCCAAGGAAGACCGGACGAATTGTGAGGAAAGCGTAACAAAGACAAAAGGTGGGCAATCATATGATTTATTTATAAAATAAAAGGCGTAAGCTATTGTAAAGTGAAAGTGAAGCCCTGCAACTGACACTGCAACAAATGGTACAATTTTGGTTCCCTATCAATCCAAGTCCACTGGACTATCAGGTTTGAAAACAACTTTAGTATAATAACTTTACATGAGGCCCCATCACATAGGATTTACTTAATAAATTTCCTGTTAAAAGAAACAACCCAAAAACAAAACAAGAAAAATTTGAAACAAAAAAACATGATCACCTATATTCCAAGTCAAAGTCACACAACAAAATTTCAAGAATCCAAGGATTTATATTATTGTGAGTCTAGCTTGCAGTGAGAATATCGCAGTTAAAGTTTACAGAACTCAGCAGATTTTCCAATCCAAACTCCAGCCAGTAGCGGTTCAGTGAATCTGGTCTGGACTCTGTGGAGGAGAGTCATGGTTTCAGAGACGCTGTAGAAGGACAGAATCCCTGCTGTGTGATCCAGGTACACTCCGACTCTGGAGGAAACTGGACCGGAGATGGAGGTCCAGATACTGTTGTGCAAAAATGTGCAGTTGTTTTGGGAACAATCTAATGCCCAAGATTTCTCATTATATCCAAAAATACAGTCATGTCCCAATCCTGCTCTGCTGATACTGTTGTATGCGACTGCTACATGAACTGACCCACTACACTCCACCTCCCAGTAACAACGTCCAGTCAGACTCTCTTTACTCAGAACCTGAGCATAATTAGTGAATCTGGCTGGGTGACTAGAATAAGCCTGCTTTTTATCAGTCTTTGTCACCTTCCTGTTCCCCTCTGATAGAACCAGCCATGTGTTTGCTGTGTTTGGATCCAGAGTGATTTCACGTGAATACCTTAAGAATCCAGTTCTGGTCTTTGGTTCTGGTTCTAACAGTAGAACATCAGCCTCAGAGACCATCGGTGAGATGTTTGTCCATGAGTCTACAGTGCAGGAATCACAGGTCACATCTTCAGGTCCAGCATAACAGTGGTCAGCAGGAGCAGCTTGGAGTCCAGTCTTCTTCAGCTGCTCCACTAAAGCTGCTAGCATGGTGTTTTTCTTCAAAACCGGCCTTGGTATGAATGTCTCTCTGCACCGAGGGCAGCTGTGGATTCTTTTCTGATCCTCTTCATCCCAGTGATGTTTAATGCAGTTTATGCAGTAGCTGTGTCCACAGGGAGTCGTCACCGGATCCGTCAGTAGATCCAGACAGATTGAACAGGAGAAGGTCTCTTGGTCGAACTGATTCTGCTCCATTTCTGCTGTCAGTCAGGGTTTCTGTGTGTGTTTCACTTGCTCAAAACAGAAACTGGTTTGGCCTGATTTATAACTCATGTTTCAATGCAGAGAGGCTGCAGCCAATCAGGTTCACCCAGCGCAGATTTCTGCTCTCAGTCACAGTGACTTTCTGAGTTTTACTCCTTGGGAACAGAAACTGGTCTGACCTGATTTATGACTCATATGTCAGTACAGAGAGGCTGCTGCCAATCAGGTTTTACTCACAGCCATTCTTGGTTACACCTAGCGACAAGGTGAATTATTTATTTATAATGAGAAGGTCCACAAAGACTGATATATGAACAGAATTATATTTCAAAGATGCACAAAGCCATAGGACATGTAATTTATACAATTATGAAATATAGGCAGAAAAATAATTTGAAGGAGTAGAAATATATCTGTTCACATTATCCCTGTTCGGTCCACTTTAATTAAACTTTGGCTCTTTTGCCAAGAAAATCTGATCTGTTTAGGGAGGTTTTGTGCAATCAAACTCTGATCCACCTTCAAAGCTTCAAAGCTCGTTCTTGGTTCGGTTGAAATAAAATCTGGTGTGGTTTGAATCCATATGTGAACACCAGTCGGACCAGAGACCACTTCAAAAGCAGGAAGTGGACAAACAGAAAAATAAGAATCCAAGCAAATACAGTAATAAGAAATAAATCAAGATCAATATTACACAAAAACATGATCAGTTACATTCCTTGTCAAACACATAAACAGATATTGAGATCAGAATCCAAATAACAGCAATAAAGCTTTGGAACGTGACGTCATTGTTCTAGACGTAGCGATATGAGCGCCATCTTGTGGGGCCATAAACATAACCGAGAAAACGACGGTCTCAAAGATAGTTAAATTTTTTTAATCTAAATTATGTGAAATAATTTAGCAATGGTTCCAACTTGCTGCGTTATTGGGTGTAATATCCGATCACACGACCGAAACGGTAAAAGATGGAAAAAAATTTTTCGTTTTACTGTTTTCCTGCCTGTAAACAACGTGAGGCTAAGCTATCGGTGCTAACAAAAAGGAGACAAATAGCCTGGGTATCAGCGGTGAAATGTCCTGATATCACGTTCTCCAAGATCCAAAGATGTCTACAAGTTTTCTCCAGACATGGTGAGTGTCTGGAGAAAACAGACACTCAAATGTGTCATAAAACATTTGTGTCATAATGTTTTATGACACAAAACCATTATGTTGTGTCATCATGTTTTTGCTATGATTTGTCTGGGTTACTCACGTCTTCTTCAAAGCAAACCGACGTATGAAATGGATTAGCTCAATCCAGACTGGGTTCCAGTGCTGAATCTGGGTCACTGCGATGTAAACGCCACATCGGACCGACATGCACGTCAATTAAAGAGGCGATGCAACCTCTTTAATTGGATGTATCACCAATTAAAGAAGACATCCGGGGAGGTCTGTTCTTAGAGTCTCGTCTGCTTCCGGACCCGGCCAAAAGGTATTTAGGTGGATGTAATGTCTGATCTAGCACAGCATTATTCATGGTTTAGGTAGATTTTCTATTTTTACAGTTGTACATTATGCCTCTAGAAAGTAGTTTCTACGTGTTTCCTTGCAAGACCATGGTGGATCAACAAGTGGGGGAGCAAGTTACAGAGAC
>VMRN01000004.1:12787361-12862738 GCA_010277015.1 Poeciliopsis turrubarensis
ATGCAGTAGCTGTGTCCACAGGGAGTCGTGACTGGATCCATAAGTAGATCCAAACAGATGGGACAGGAGATAGACTTTTTGTCGAACTGATTCTGCTCCATTTCTGCTCTCAGTCACAGTGACTGTCTGAGTTTTACTTTCTGAGAATATAAACTGGTTTGAATTCTTATCCATGAGTCACTTGTCACAACAAAGAGGCTGCAGCCAATCAGGTTTGCCTCTCAGCCGATGGTGTTTTCCACCCAGCTTCAAGGTGAAATTATCAGCCAGTTTATCAAGAATTTTAACTTTACAGTAAGTTAGTTTGTCCTATTTTAAGTGTTTCAGGACATTTGCACTCATCAGTTTTATCAAAAAATATTTGATCAGACTGTATATTTTTGCAGCGTAGATGGTTCAACTAAATTTATATCTGAACTCGTTTTGAACTGCCTAATATTAAGTTATCACTATCTTTGAAGAAATCAGTTTAACTTTGACATTAAGGATTTTTTTGTCAGTATTTTCAGAATGAGCCCAATTTTGTTTACCTTGATTGATTTGTAAAAGCAACAAAGAAGTGGAAAATAATAGTGTATCATATATGTAAAAATGATGCATTTCTACACTGACAAATGCTGCACAGGTTTGTTTTTGTTCATTCTTCTTGGAAAATTAACACAACCCGATGGTGAGATTGTCTCTGATCATAAGACTCTCTGTAAACATCATCCTGTCGCCATCTGTTTCCGTTTTCTTCATTGAATGAATGAGAAACTTGAAAACATAATTTTAATCTGCCTATAATCTTGGTGTCCTTTCTCAGACAAATCTTCAAATTAACATGCTAAAGGAAATATTTAAGAACCCCATGAGTCGGAGAGGGACTCGCAGGTTACTACGACTGTAATTTTCTGCAGCATAGAGAACAGGTTTACAAGAAATCAGGTTTACAATAAATGCCATGTCTTCTGACAGGAAATCACATGAACAAGATATCAATCTTTCTTCAGGATAAACTGGGTTAACCAACCACTCCAGTCTCTTTGACTGAGACATGCAGGGTAACTCATAGAGTGCATTCACATCAAACCTGTTTAGTCCACTTTAAACAAACTCCAGTTCATTTGCATCCAAGGTCTGGTTTGTTTGTAGGTGTGTGAATCTATCATTGGCCTACGATGACGACCAAAAACCTGAACTCTGGTCCAGCTAAAAACCTAGATCTTGCTGTGGTTGAACTGAACTCTGGTGCAGTTTGAGTACACTCTAGACCTCTCAAAAATGAGGAAGCAGACTGAAGCAGGGCATTCTGGGTAAATTCTACAAAAACAAACTACTAGTCTTTTACCAGTGACAAAAGAGAACAATTTTTTTTTTTTTACATTTTGAGAAGAAGAAAGTTGCATTCAGTATTTTCCTGACGGGTTTTTATGTTGTTTTCTTCAGTGGTTCTTTTTGCAGCGCCACCACTGGCGAGAAGAGGAGCAGGTCTTTCAAAGGCTTCGTCCATTTGACACAGTGCTGTGTGAAAGCAAAGCACTCAGCTAAAAATGTGACAAATGTTTCAATTTTGGTCTCCAATCAAACCAGGTCTACCAGACTGTCAGGTGTGAAAACACCCTTAGATTATTTCTTTCCAAAGAAAACAGAATTTCATTGTCCATGTGCTGCAGTGTGTTATTTAGTTGTATCTAGTTAAAGTAATTTTTTTCCACCAATAACATGTTTCTACCCTTTATAAACCCTCTTGGTAAATGTCATGTACTTGTATCTTTTGCAGAGAACCCCAAACACTTCACACTTCATTCAGTCACTCAACCATTCGTAAACACTGACGGTAGTGAGCTACATTGTAGCCATTGCTGTCCTGGAACAGGCTAACCCAGTAATGTCTAGCAACACAACAACTGAGACAGATGAAGCAGCCAACTGGTTACCGGACAAGGCCCCATGTCCTGAGCCACCATCGTCTTGCTCTTCTTAAATCGCTGAAATCCCTGACAAAGATCCTACTGAATGTGAAATAATGAAGAACTACATCTTTCTTGGACCATCCCAGGAAGCCCCATTGTTCTTGGTTGACTGTTTAATCCAGTCATTGAGAAAACAGCTCGGTTTTGACTAATTAGAATATGTTCTTATTAAAATATATTGGTAAATGTGTGTATATTTGTGCTTGATTGCATAATTTTGAGACATTTTACAATAAGTTCACCCAGTTATTAATCTTAATGCCCTTGTTGTGTTGAAGTTATCACGTTGATGTGGATCTTCCTTCTGCATCGCCACCCTTTCAGCATCTCATGTGACTTCAGCCGTTTTTCTGACAGAGTCGCTGAATTTCTGTCCGCCTCGTCTCTCTTCACAGCTAATCTGACGGAAACTGAACGTCCAGCAGCTTCTGCACTCTAATTGTGTTCAGTGAACTGCGAGACTCTCAGCTCAGCAAACAGCTTCACTCGGCATCAGCAGAAGGCCTCACAGGTTTGGTGCTCATTTCCGTCTCTCCTGGGGTTTTGTCGTCTCCTCCGCTGTTCTTGTGGGTTAATTTGGCTGTTATCAGTTTAGATTAAAGTTATTTTTGTTTGCTTTTCCAGCTTGTACGAGTCAGAATTACAGATATGGTTTTTTGTTGCATCAGATAACCTCTGTTTAACGTCTTAACTGATTTTGTTTTGCAGAAGAAACAACTAAATGGTTCATTGGCAGTCAATAAAATGCCTGTAACTCCTCCTACGCCTGCGAACAGCCTTTGAAATGTCATCCTGCAGGAAGTTTAAATGCCACAAACAGGTTTTATCTGATCAGGCTCAAAACTCTCTGGATCGACAAGTACAGCAGATTCTACACCTGGAACTACTTGCCATACGGTAGGTGCAAATGTTTTAAAATAAATGTAACTTAGAAATCAAACTCCTGCTCAATAGGGTGATTGGTGGATTAATAATCTCTAATTGTTGGTTTGAACCTTTGATTTACAGACAAATTTTGAAGTAGAATTTGTTCAATAGTTGGTAAATAGTTGGAGGAAACAAGGAATATAGCGATACATTTCACAATATATTGACATAATGTTGGGTTTGTCCTTCTGATTTTGTTATGTAGCTATTGGAAATGTTCACATATGCTGATGACACACTGATTTTCATTAGAGCCCACAGGCCGGTGTTCACTTTCTGCCCTTTCTAATCCTGTTCAGTTAAACTTATGTGACAGAAAATCGGTTTCAAACTCAGAGGAAACAAAACTTCTCACATTTAAATCAACATTTAAACTTTTCTCACACAGATTGACGTTTTGAGTAAACTTTTAGTTGTGTGAATGTTTCTATGAAGCGTCCCACCTGAGTCCTGATCTAAATCTGAGAACCTGCCGCAGTTGCTAAAAATTAGGGTGATGTCACGGAAGCATTCCAGGCTGAAAACTGAAAGCCAATCATAAGGATCTGACAGATGTAATGCAAATTAACAGTTTTCTTTTGAATACAAGGAGAAAGTTTGATTATTTTCCACATCCACCTTCTGTTTAAAATATAAATAAAAACAGAGGCTGTAAATGTTTGTCACTTTAACTCGCTTGGACTTTATAGCTGTGACTCGTTCTGTTGGTGCAAATTTTTCTGAAGTTTTTATTTTACTAGTATGCTCTATATGTCTTTTCAGTCCAAAACGAGGCTTGAAGCTTGTAAATTTATTTAGATTCATGCCTTACAAAATTTGTTTTTAATTCCTCTAATTAAAAATCCAGATCCACCAAATGTCTTCAGAAGAAAGACAATTCATAGAACCAGCTAAATTTGGTTCTAAGTCATTTAATACAAATGCATGCCACACTTTTCAGATGTTTTAATTGATATTTTCATAAAATATGTATAATTTTTCTGTAGAAATATGCACCATTTTATAATGATCTGTTTGTTAAATGTTTTTGGTTGTAATGAGAGAAATTGGCTGGATTTTGTGCTTGGAGTTCCTCATTAAAACACCTAAAAATTAAGAATATAAATATTTCTGAAGAGATTTCTCAGTGAATTGGAAGTAAAATGATCAGCTGGTTTATGTTTGTGTTTAATTTAATTTGATGGAAATGATAATTAACAGTGTTTGTGTGGACTGGATTATTTCACCTTTTTCTATGTGCAGTTTTTTTATTTACCACATAAATAAAATAACACATTTCAAACATGAGACAGTTTTTGTAGAAAATGTAAATGTAAAATTGTTGATTTTAAACTCAATCTACTGAATTTGGTTCTGTTTATGGTAAAATTTTGTATATTTTACTGTAAATCACCAGAATTTGTGTTATTGGCTCTAAAAACAAAACAGTCAGTGCAGCGTGATGAGACGCAGGAAGCTTCATAGGCGCTAAAATTAAAAAGTGAAGAAGCTGAATGGAGGAACGAATGTAAAAATGTGTTGGTGAAACGTTTGTGACTGCAGGAAACCATGGCGTCGGTATCCAGCAGCTCGCTGCTCAACAAGGCGGTCCGGCAGCAGTACATGAGCCTGCCTCAGGGCGGGAAGTGCCAGGTCACCTACATCTGGGTGGACGGCACCGGAGAGGGGCTGCGCAACAAGACCAGGACTCTGGACTCAGAACCAACCAGCATCGAAGGTAAACATCGTTGTTTTATTATTCATAATTAAACAGCCTCCTAAAGAAAAGCAGATATGTTAAATAAGGGCAGGAAGTAATGAAATTATAAGGTAAACATTAATGAACTCGTTCAGGTCTTCCAGTACTGTTATTATGTTATTTATATTGCTACTACATAAATGTATTTAAATAAATTATTAGGCAAGTTATGACAACTTATGTGCATATTATAAAAGATATCTCAGAAATATTAATAGCAATTAATTCACTTATATACTGTAATATTACAATGTATACTATAATAAACAGTCAATAATATTAATCTTTCTAAATTATAAAGCTTGATAATTGTTTAATTATTAAGCTTCAATTTCTTCTAAGTGTTAGAAGAAATTGTTACAATTTGATAGTG
The DNA here is from genome assembly GCA_010277015.1 of Poeciliopsis turrubarensis. Taxonomy (NCBI): domain Eukaryota; kingdom Metazoa; phylum Chordata; class Actinopteri; order Cyprinodontiformes; family Poeciliidae; genus Poeciliopsis; species Poeciliopsis turrubarensis. Next base: position 12,792,355 of record VMRN01000004.1, read on the forward strand.
TAAACAAATTCTATATATATTTATCTTTGTCAACTATTATATGTATTTTTAAAATTTCCCAGCATACTCTTAAGATTTAGATTATATCTGATCCTAGGCTAAAAAAACAGAAGGATGGCAGCCATCTTAATAAAATAAAGGAATGTTTTCTACTGCCATTTTGCAGATCTTACTGGATCTTACTGGAACCCAAATCACGTTTGACTAGTAAATACATTCTGTGCCACGCCTGATGGTGTGGCACAGAAAGCAGCTTCCTGCTGCATCGTGTGTGTGATGGTGATTCTGTGGAAATCCAGCTCTCAGGTTTCATGACATTAAAGGAAGCTGATTAATATTTTCTTGGCAGTAAATCTGGATGGATTCTTTCTTTCTTTCTGCAACATTCCTTCTCTCTTCTTTCTCAGTTGATGAATAAGTTGATTTTTTTCCGTGGCGTCAGCACTGTGGAGAATGTTACAAATCCAGTTTTGCGTTAGCTAATTTAAATACCTGCTGTACTGATGATCTGTCAGAGTTGGTGTTCAAGTTTCCTTATTATATTGTTTAGCTGAACTGAAACACAGAATTCCACAACACATCTACATTAAGCTTGTCATAGTCAAGCTAGCATAACTGAACTGCTTCCCTCTGCCTAACAGTTTTTTTTTTCTCTTAATTAAAACTTTTTCTTGACCTTGTTGTCTTGATGTTGACAATTACTACAAAGCACTTTTATGTACTAGATGTACATTCAAGATTTAGCACCTTATGTTGACAACTTAACAGCTAAAACCAAAACTAGTCATCGTTAGCAAGTAGCTATTTGCCCTTCAGCAGAGAGATGGGGGTGGGATCTTATGCGCACAGTGTAACGCTTTCTCTTCTCCTCATCAGAAATCCCAGAGTGGAACTTCGACGGGTCGAGCACCTACCAGGCCGAAGGCTCCAACAGCGACATGTACCTCATCCCAGTCCGCATGTTCAGGGATCCCTTCACCCTTGACCCCAACAAACTCGTCCTCTGTGAGGTCCTGAAATACAACCGCCTTCCTGCCGGTACGTTCCCCCCCGTTTACATTTGGAGAAATGAGCTGTGCTGCATCTCATTCGGTTCCTTCTCCGTCAGAAACCAACCATCGCCACAGCTGCAACCAAGTGATGCAGCAGGTGAAGGAGCACTGCTTGTGGTTCGGCATGGAGCAGGAATACACCCTGCTGGGGACAGACGGACATCCGTTCAGCTGGCCTCCGCAGGGATTCCCAGGACCACAAGGTGAAGCAGCGATGCAGAAAATTTTACATGTATTTTACTAGGATTTCATGATATTTTAGGTAAAAATGTGTTTAATATTTAAAAATTACATAATCTGACAGTCCAAAATATAAAGGTAAGTGGAAATTTTGGTGTTTTAAAGACCAAAATGATCATAATTTATATAAGTAACTAAATCAGTTTCCTTTATTAAAAAATCTTCAGAAACCTGCAGGTGTGTCTGAGTCTGGTGAAGTTTTGCTTTTCATTCAGTGGGGAGAAAATCTTAAACTGTTAAGAGTAGAGATAAATAAATCACCCAAACTACAGCGTAGTACAGATAAAAACATTTTATTTCAGGAAAGTTACTGAAGTAAATGTAACGAGTTACTAACCAACTCTGGAACTACGTTTATTTTTTAAAACCAGTGTATTAGTTTTGTTTCACATTCACATCTGTCTAAAATGAAACATTCAAAGCAAGCATCTCATAATTTTCTACTGTCAAAGAAACAAACTTTCCAACATTCCCGATGTTACAAGAAAGGAAAAATAAACCAAATGTATATTTTTTCTTTTTGAGCCACTTTAGTTTTACAGTTTTTGTTTTTCCTCCTCTCTAAGGCCCGTATTACTGCAGCGTCGGCGCAAACCTCGCGTACGGACGGGACGTCGTGGAGTGCCACTACAAAGCCTGCCTCTACGCCGGCATCCAAATCTACGGCACCAACGCTGAAGTCATGCCATCTCAGGTGGATCAGCAACCTGTGAAAACAATCAAACTGAATTATCGAGTTGTTTCATTGTTTCCTTTAACTCAGAGGTGTCCAAAGTGCAGCGTGTGGGCCATTTGTGCAGAAGAACTTGCAGAAGTTTTCAAACTCAGAAAAATTCCAAAATGTGAACGTTTTTGACATTTTTCTAGAAAATATCATAATTTGCTTTTATTTCTAGCAAATTTTCAGCTGTTCAAATTCACGTTTTTCACATTTCTAGAAAATTCAAGACTAATGCCAAAATTTCAGAATTTTTTCTAGCAAATTTCCAACTTTTCAAACTCACAAAATTGTTTAATATTTTTTCTGGAAAATTTCTGATGTTTATTTCTAGCAAAATTCAAACTTCACATTTTTTCCCCAGAACATTTGTGAATTTGTGGAAAAAAAAAACTTTTTTGTTTTGTTTTTTCAAATCTGCATAGGGCCTAATTCGTCATTCTAAAAATCCCTGTCAGGTTTTGGATGTATATTAACTGATTTTATTGACTTTGACACAAAGTTTGGACGCTCCTGCTGTAACGTTGCTGTTTCCCTCTCCAGTGGGAGTTCCAGGTGGGTCCCTGCGAAGGCATCGAGATGGGCGACCATCTTTGGGTGGCGCGCTTCCTGCTGCATCGTGTGTGTGAAGACTTCGGGGTCGTCGCCACCCTGGACCCCAAACCGATAACAGGCAACTGGAACGGCGCTGGCTGCCACACCAACGTCAGCACCCAGCAGATGAGGGAAGAAGGAGGACTGCAGTGAGTAGATATTTATAAATACACGATTGCTATTTACTTTGTCATGAAGCTAAATATCTATTCATAGCAACAAAAATGTGTTCATGTGGGGTTTGGAATTGTTTAAAGTGGTATATTTGCCTATAAAGTGCAAAACAAAAACTAAATTTTAGTTAGAAATTTTACAGTGAACTCATAGTTCACTATAAACACAACTATTTTTAGTCTAGTTTCTACTGCAAACATTTCTCCACTACACTTAAAATTAGACAAATAATAGCTTCTCAGCAAGAAATAGAAGATTTTTTACGTCAATAATCCCTTAATATTGATGAAAAAGCACTAGTTCCACTGGTAGACTATTCCACTGAGCCGTTACCTAGCAACCCCAGACAAGCCCCGCCCGTCACCTAGCAACCCCAGACAAGCCCCGCCCGTCACCTAGCAACCCCAACCTGTCACCTAGCAACCCAGTTCTAGTTCCATTGGCAGATTATTTCACAAGGCATTTTTCCCATGTTATAAATGAAAAAATCTGCCAGTGGAATAAGAAGTTTTTGTTTTAAAAAAAAATCAATTTTAAGAAATTATTGACTTAAACAAACTGAAAAGTTACTTGTTAGTTAGTTTTGTCTTATTTCAAGTGCTTTGAGATATTGACACCAGAAATTAGGCAAAAATACTTGGTAACATTTTGTGTTTTTTGCAGTGTTGAAGTGAGAATCACAAAAAGCTAAATCCTGTCATTTGGCCCAAAAATGACACTCCTCTTTTATACACTTGAAATTAGTTTTAAGTCATTTAAAAAATGTCAAAAACCAGATTAAGTTCATTTTTTATACCTAAATCTGCTAAAAATAGGTTAATTCTTCAGATCAATGCTGAATTTTAATTTCATTAACATGTACCCCTTTTAAAAGCCCAAACATCCTCATCTCTTCCTTCTCTCCCTCTCCTGACAGGTACATTGAGGAGGCCATTGAGAAGCTGAGCAAAAATCATAAGTGGCACATCGAGGTGTACGATCCTCGCGGCGGAAAGGACAACGTGCGGCGCCTCACGGGTCTGCACGAAACCTCCAACATCGAGGACTTCTCCGCCGGCGTGGCCAACCGCGGCGCCAGCATCCGCATCCCGCGGCAGGTGGGCAAGGACAACCGGGGCTACTTCGAGGACCGCCGCCCTGCAGCGAACTGCGACCCCTACGCAGTTACCATGGCGATCGCTCAAACCTGCCTCCTCAATCCAACGGAAGAAGAGAGCAAGAAGGAGGAGTTAGCTTAGGCTGCGTTCACACTGCTGAGTGAAGTGAGACAAATATGTTTTTTGGACTTGCGGGTGTTCAAAGTACGGTCCGGGGGCCATTTATGGGCCCTGGACTGATTTTGTGCGGCCCTAAATGTGCATTTAAAAAATTATTTGGTTGATAGATGCTGACGGAGCCTTTTAATTTGTAATAAAGGTAAAATGATTTTGGATATAATTTAGTACAATGGAGAATGTAAAGTAAAACAGTGTTTCTGTTTTATAACAAACCATGTTCACCCACAAACTTTTACTGAAAAGAGACAAAATTAACTTTGACTTAATTTGGGAATGCACGATACATCGACATCAACATCTGTATCGGCCAATATCAGCCATTTTGTTTAACATATTGATATCGGTCTGATTAATAAACAACCAATATTTATTTTGATCTGTTTCTGGTTGGGAGGTTTTTCCAAAGGTGTCAGAACAGAAGTAAAATGTATTTAATAGCAGTTATACGCCATCTTAACAATCTCTTTCTATAATTTTGGATCTATAATAATTATTCATTCAAATAAAAAAAATCTGACTATTTTCCATCCATTTTCTTCGGGTTGTGGGGGCAGCAGCTTAACATTTTATTTGATAAAATAATGATAAAATCTGAAAAAACTAAAACCTGCGAATAAATTTAGAAAATTTTGTCAGCCAAAACGATACAAACACTAAATATGTTTAACCTGACCCCAAACAGACAAGAACAGTGAAAAAGTGGCATGAAATGAAAATAAAATGGCAATAAATTTAATCCAAATGCGATGAAAAAGCTTGATGGCACAAAAATTCAACAGTCTACAGAATAATAATAAGAAGAAAAAGAAATCAAACACCCTAGGAAAATGTAAAGCATGCAAATTAAATAAAAGGGATGCAAATGATTCATAAAGAGGATCTGAAAACAAAGATGCAACCACATGAGTCTGAAAAGTGGATTTGAATGGAAACAATGAGAAACAGATGAGAAAGAGTAGAAATGTAAACAGAATTAGATTTATTTATTGTTGTTTTAGTGTCTCTTCCTGTAAGCAGCCATCTTTGTTTTAAATGTAAACTAATCATAGAAGAAGAGCTTCGTGTTTGTACCACTGTCACAAAATAAGTTTGCCTGTCTGAAGTGGATTAAAAGTTAATTTGTTTGTCTGTCTCTGTACAAAAACAGAGACAGAGAATCCATAAAACATCTGGTTAAAGTTGTGTTTTCTGGTGTTGGTTACTTCAAATGTTCTGGAATATCGGGGAAAAACCCAACTGCACCTTACTGGTGAGACATGATTGGAAGATGTATGGGGCTAAATAATGGACGATACTTAAAAAAAGAAAAAAAACTTTGTAAAAAGTCTTGAAATTTAAAGTCCAGAACCATTAAAGTTTGTGTTTGTAAAAAGTTTCCAGTGAGAAAATGACTTCCTTACCCAGTATTCAATTCCTGCAGTTGTACACTAGATGGCGGTGTTTGGTTTTCTCTCATAATCACAGCCTAGAAAATGGACCAATAAGTCAGTCTGAATTACTTGGAAAGACTCAAAACAGCTCAGCAGCCCATAAAAAGGAATGTTTCACATCTAAACATAGAAAAGAAGACTCTTGGTATTGAGCTTTCATAGACGTAATGAATGAATGAGGTAATCTAATCTTGATCATTGATCCACGTCAGCGTGATGAATGGCAATGGTAACATTTTACCTCATTGGTGGCCTCACGGCATCAACACAATTTGCTATTCAATCTGTTTCAGGGAAATGTTTTCGGTAAGTAAACATTAAAAAAGAATCTCAGGGCAATTAAAATGCATCCTTAGATTAGATTAGTGGATAACAGACAATACATTTTCATGGATTTAGCTTGCTAGAGTTTTCGCTTGAGACAGGAAGCCTTCAAATACAGAAAAATAGACTTTTTAGGTACTTTTGAATTTTTGTGGTACATTTTTTGATGATGGCACAGCGTATTTGCAATTTAATTAAACAAACTAAAATAAATAGTTACGTTAGTATTTGAAAATGAAGTCATGGTCAACTTTAGGAGGGTGTTCACAGGGTGATTGACAGCACTAAGACTCTTAAAAGTATTTGGAAAAGTTATTTTCCTTGATTTTGTTATTTATATGAATTATTGTTATTTTTGTCCTTAAAATACCAAAATGTCCACACATTAAATGTTAAACAATGAATCATTTGATTGATTAATCAGTAATTCAGTTTACCAAATACTTTTTGTAGTTGAATCATTTCTTGGTTGGCTACTTTTTACTTTTACTTGAGTAAAAATTTAGTACAATTTTAACATAATTTAGCAGTAGCAGCTTTAATAATAATAATAATAAAAATATTTCAACATACCTGTTGCCTCTTTAGTGTAATGTATGTGTATTTTATAGACTTCGATATTAATTGGTGCTAACTTTACCATGCTATACTTTTAGCTGTTAGCCCGCTAGGAATCGCCTTTTTGCTGACAAAATGTTGTCTTATATGTGCAAATATGTGATTTATCCAGTATCCATTTTATTATTATAACTTTTAAAAACAGTTTAAGGTACATGAACGGGGCTGCGTTTGGTAAGTTTTGACGTTTTAGGGAAAATATTGGTAAAAATTAGCATGCGCTGCCAGCCGTTTGTTAGCGGGCGCGGTGACGTCACGGGTTGCCATGGCGGGAGGGTGGGCTCGCGGCGGCGGCGCGGCGCGGCGGCTCAGTCAGTCGCGGAGCAGACAAGTACCGGAGCGGAGCTATGGGGAAGCTACAGGAATTTGACATCACTTTTGCCAACAACAAGGTGGTTTACGGTCCGGGGGAGTCCATTAGCGGAACCGTGAAGATCCGAACCGGCAGCGCTCTGCAGTACAAAGGTAACGGGTTCGTTTTGTGGCAACAAGCCGGAGAGACAGGAAGAAGGTGTTTAACGTGCCTGCGCCTCCTTCCTCTGCTTCGGGGCTTGGATGTCGCTTAAACTTTCCCCACGGTGGTTAAAAATTCACGACGCGTTTATTTAACCTTTTAACCGGACGTCACGCATTGTTGCGGTGCTGCCGTTGTTGCCCCTCGGTGAGGCACGACAGCGCGCCGCAGGCTGCGTGATTGTTTCGGTGACTTGTGCCATCCTGAACCACATCCTGCTTGTTCCGACGCGCTGCTGACTCGGGTCTGCTGCTCGTAAACTCCGAGCAAAAGCGAAAAACGCGACTGACAACAGGTGTCCACGCGTTCAAACGCCTGATTTTTACCGCACCCGACAGTTAAAGGTCAGGATTTCTGCGCGTAAATGTTGTTGCGTCGTATTTATGCGGGGAAAAGTAAGTAAGTAAGTGAATGTAGAGGAGAACAACGAGTCCATTGTGCAAGTGATCCGTGGGGGATTCTCCTCTAACAGTAACACGCCTGCTGTCTTTATCTCAGGGTGTTCAAAGTGGGGTCCGCGGGCCATTTGTGGCACTACCCTGGTCTTGCTCGGCCTCCAGCAGCAGTTCAAAAATGATACAAATTTGCATACCGAGACTTTTAATTTGTAGTTTTCTTACAGTGGAAAGTGTAAAGCAGCACAAAGTGCTTATTTACTGAAAAGGCAACCAAATCAGCTTTGATTGACTTTATTAAACTCGACTAACGTTTTGAAAGAAAGTGACCCAAATCCTGTTCTTATTTCTGAAAATAACTTTGCTCAACTGAGAAACGGAAAACTTGCTGCTTTTCTTAAAACACAGCAACAATAATGTTGATTTTTGTGATTATCTTTGACTCTCTCAAACTTTTAATTTCTAATTAACATTAAACGCCTGAACTGGATTTTTTAATATCCAGAATAAATAAACAAAACAACAAATAAAATGGAGACAACAATTTTCTTGAAAATGTTCCATATCAATAATGTCGCAATAGGTTATTTTGGAAATTATTAAGCATTATTTGCATGTGTTGCACTTGAATGCTGCAGCAAAGCATTCCTTTGCAACTGATTGATGGATGGTGGAGCTCTTATCGCTAACGTGAAGGTTTGGAGTTGGGTAACCTTTACTGGGACTTTAACTGGAAATGTAGCAAACACTCCAGGAGGGTTTGGCAAAAAATAAATAAAATCCAAAGGTGAATATGTGGCTAACAACTCAGGCTGATTGTTGAGCACAGCGGAGGATCTGTAATGCTGTGGTTCTGTTTTCTCTTCCAAACAAAAGGTTTGATGTAAAATAATAGTGAGATTATACAACTGGGATTAAAAAATAAATTTTTTAAAATCTTCTCCAATTTATAAGTTCTAATTTACTCCAACTCGCTTCTCTGCATGTTAGTGTGGCTCAGTTTTAAGCACTCTGTCTGAAGAGTCAGCTGGGCTTTCAGGCCGGTCCGATAATGTTCTGGAAACGCCACGGCTGCATTATGTCCAATCTGACGTCGCAGTTATGCATCAGCAGCAAAGTGGGAAAGTCTGTCTTCCATATAGATCCAGCTGATAAGGCATAATTACACCTTTGCTTACAAGAAGTCAAGCTCAGTTCGTCTTCTAGTCAGTTAGCATTTCTTTTTTCAATTTTTAGAGATATTTTTTTAAAAATCACAAGTTTACATCTGTGTTTAACTTTAATCAAGCATTTGTTTTGTCCTATTATGGTTTGTTGTAGTTTTGGGCCATTCCCATTAGTAGGACTGGTGTAACTGGGCCAGGCTAGTTAGCCACCTTGCTAGTACATACCTTTAAAGGTGAACCCAGAGAGTCCTGCTTTTTAACTAAGGTTGAATTCACACCAGCTCTGTTTAATCCACTTTAATCGAACCAGTTTGTTTACCTAGGAAGTCCAGTTTGTCTGGGCCGGTGTGAACGCAAAATTGGACCAAGAAAAGTGAACTCTGGTCTCGGTTCTGTTGAAGTGAACACCAAGCGGACCAGAAACTGCTCCAAGATCAGGAATTGAACTACAGTGCAGGGCATTATGGGTAAATGCAACCAAAACAAACATGCTAACTAGCGCTAGCGTAAAAATGGGTCGTTATTTTTTTACCAAGAACAAAAGAGAAATCCTGCAACCGCTAAAATCTGACAGCACTCCATTTTTCTTCACATTTGTGAAGAAGGAAGTTCCATACATTGTCTTCTTCAGAGGTTTTTGTGCAGCGCCCCCACAGGCGAGGAGGGGAACAGCTTTTTCAAGGGGTTTGGTTTGTTTGACACCAGCTGAAAATGTAACAAATGTTGCAACTTTGGTGTCCAGTCAAACCGACTCTACCGGACTATCAGGTGTGAAAACACCATAAATTGACTCTGATGAGGATTTATGTTATTTAATTTTCAGCTGTTAAAGCTGAAAATTGCAATAATGTTATCAATTATTGATTTTTGCCTTTAGACCGCTCTAAAGGTAGAAGTTGGTTCTTCACCAGTCCCTCTTGCATCACAACACCCCCGCATGATGCTGCCACTACCGTACTTCGCTGTTGGGACGATGTTCTCAGGCTTATAAACCAGAAACTTTAGCTTCAGAAATGACGTCTGAGTTCATGTTGCTTCTTCCTCCCTGAGCGGCATTTCAGCCCATGTAGATAAAACCCATGTTTTTCTGTGAATTACGTCTGTTTTTTAAATAATTGATCAGTTTTTTGGTGTTTCTGAACCTCTGCAGTCAGAAATAACTGAATCAGTTCTTACATAGACTGGAGATCAGTTTAGTGTCATATTTATTTACACTACAGTGAGTCTGACAATGTTGCTTGATGAAATAAATACAGGTGAATATTAATAAGAAAGTGCAGCTTCTTAAAGTGCTGAATGTTTCCGATGCGCCGCTCTCAGCCTGACTCCATTATTGATGATGGAAACCATTAGAAAGCATTTCTATTGATTAGCTCCTCCATAAAAACATCACAGCAGAGCCTCGAGTCTTTGGACCAAACGCGGCGAATAGTTCAGGACGTGTTTAAAAAGACGCTTTGATAAACTTTTTCTGTGTTGAGCGAACAGAAAACGGTTGGAAGGAGAGTGTGAAACCTGCAGGATCAGCGCCGTACCTCTGTGATTGGCGCTGATAAAAACGCAGCGTTTCACTGAGAAACAGAGGAAGTGAGTCAGGCCATGCAGCTGCTGCTCGTTCTCTGTGTCATGGAAAGATACAGTTGTTGTCCGGGGAGTTTATGACCTCGAACGCGCTGTAAAACCGAGCTGTCGGTAAATGTTGATCAAAGGGGTTCAGCGTTTGATTATCCAAAGCCCAGACAGAACATTAGAGATTGATGTTTTAATAATAATGTATTGAGAATAGAGAGAAACCCATTAGGAAGGAACTGTGTGTCTGTGTGATGCGTTTTTCCTAAAGGAAACGTGTTATTTCTATATTGAAGCTTTTATTGCTTAAAGAGATGTACAATATGAAGTTAAAGGTGTATCACAACAAAAAGTGATAAAAAGTGTTTAAAAACCTTTTCCAGTCTTTTTTGGCATTAGGTTTCAGAGCCATAAACACAAATCTCGCTGTAATAAAGATAAACCTCGCCAAAATAAAGTAACTTAGTGCAGCAGTCTACTTTATCACAGAATAATTTCATTTGATTATATTTTTAAAGTTAACGTAATTTATTGGTTCGGTTATGGAGCCAACTGTGGAAAAAATCCCAGTAACACACATTACTGGTGTTGCGTTGAGCGGCGAAAGCCTTTCCTCTGCCTCCATCTCCCAGAATGCTGTGCGGCTCTGGATCAGAGTTCGGTCTGTCAGGCTTATTAGCTATTGATATTGATTACGTATTTGTTGTTATACATGTTGATTTAATGCGAGCGCGCTCTTCTAGCTCTCAACTTTTTCTACTATTTTCTCTCTCATTTGTTTCTTTTACAACCTTAAGTAGCTACAACAGAACAGGACAATTTTTTATTCCATTTCTACATCAATCATCAGAATAATCAATACTTAATCACTAAAATAATCGTGTACAACAGCCCGAATGTTCAAGCCTGGGATTGGCAGATTGAGCTTATTAAATGTCGGCGATCAGCCGGATAAGTGCCATCGGTGCAGCTCTGGGTTTTAAAAGCAGCTCCTTTTTGACAGTTTTCTCCACTGTCGCCCTGTGCTTTGTGAAAGTGAAGGTTCTGATTCTCCTCCATAGCAGCTAAAGGAGCTAAACGCTGGCTAACACTGTGGGCTTATTAAACATTCATATTCCCCATGTGGAGCTTTGAGTCACACTGACTTTGCTTTTGTGAGTTTAAGCTGCTAAAATGCTGCGACTTTGAGTCGTTGGCGTTCGCCCCCACAGCGCCGTGCTTCTCTTTTTTTGTCTGGCGTGATTCAACCTCACTGGAACCGGCGTCTGCGGGTCGGTGAGTCACATGACGGCTCGACCGAAAAGCACAGGATCTGAAAACGGAGCAACTTTTGTTCAGGCATGTCTGCCCTGGAGAAAACTGGAGAGAAACTGAAACGTTTTCATGCTGCAGCTTTTAGCGACTCGGGTCGGTTACACGCACCGTGTTGATTTGAAGGAAAACCCTAAAACAAACAGTTTGTTTTGCTTTTGTTTTCAAATGTTGGAATTTATTATAATTCCAACATTTGAAGGGGATTTTTATGATCATCGCAGATAAAAAAGAAAGTATATTCCTGGAATAAAGTGGGGAAACTTTTGAGTTGGAAAAATTGAACATTTACTTGACAAAATGTAAGAAGTTTTCAGGTTAAACTTTGAAATGTTATAAAAAATATCAAAAAATGTTGTCTTTTGTAATTTTTCTGAGTTTCAAAAGTTGAAAATTTGCTTCAAAAAGACATTCTTAAATTTTGAGATTAATCTAAATTTTTCTAGAATTTTGTTTTACACATTTTAAACTTTTGTGGTTTCTCAAAAGTTGAAAATTTACTAGAAAAAATTTAAGAAATTTTTATATTAATCTGAAACTTTCTGGAAAGAAACATCAAACTTAGCCTTTGAAATTTTTCTGAGTTTGAAAAATTTCAAGAAAAAACTTCTGAAATTTCAGATTAATTTCAAAAATTTTCTAGGGAATTTTCCAAAAACATTTGGAATTTTTCAGAGTTTGAAAAGTTGAACATTTTCAGGTTTTTTGGTAGACAGTTTCTGAGATTAACCTCAAAATTTCTGAATTTTTGTCTTGGAAACTTTCTTTTTTTCAATGCACCATCGTAGGTTTTGCACATTTGCTGTATTTAAAGAAAAGCATCTGGTTTTCAGTTTCTCTTGGGGTCGAATGAACAAATTTATTTTCAGTGATAAGTGCAGCATTTGGGTGACTTTCTTTCAAAACATTTGCTATATTCACTCAAGTTTAATAAATTAAACTTTTTAATTTTATTGAAAAGTTCCCTTTTCAGTAAAAGCTTCTGGATAAATGTGGTTTGTTTCAAAAACAGAAACACTTTGTGTTGTACTTTACACTTTCCAGTGGAAGAAAATTACAAATTAAGTCATCCGCATCTATCGGCTAAATTTATACAATTTTTGAGTTGCAGCTGGGGGCCACACAAAAACCGTCCTAGTGCCACAAATGGCCCACGGGCCGCACGTTGAACACCCCAGAGCCAGATATTAACTCAGATTGTTGGATTGTGAATGAAAACGTGTCGCAGATTGAGCCACTTATGGGCCTTTAACTCATCGTTACTCAGGTTTCATAAATCACAGCTGGATCTTGTCCCAGAATCGTTTCCACTCCTAAACCTGCGGCGGCGTTAAGTGGTGGACAGGAATCGTTATCAGGCTGTAAATCAGGAAGCTGCTGCTTCTGATCCTTGCTGGAAAAGTGTGAGAGTCACAATCTTAAGTCATAAATGATGTCACTGCTCTGGAGGAAATGAAATATGACAATTAATTCATGACGCAAATGGATCTACTTATCAGAAACCAATATATTCACTAACATGTTTACTGCTGTTCATTTTAATGAGCCCGGCTTACAGCTGGTGAAACCCAAACTGCAGTTTGTCAGCTAAAATAAATATTAAAATAATTTAACTCTTAAATTATATATCGAATTTAAAATTACTTAAATATTAAATGTTAAAAATATTGAGTTTAAGGATTAAATTAAATACTTAATTTAAATATCAGTTATTACTAAATGTTTAAGAGGTGCTCTTTCTGAAGCTCCGCCTACAGGAAGTCATCTCAACATGGCTCCTCTATTAAGCCTTTAAAGACATTTTTACCAGCATTAAACTGAGAAGTAGCTCCTATAATGACGTCAGTTGATACGCTAATTGCTGCTGGCTAGTCTGAAGGAGCTGAGCGGGGAGGAGCTTCGTCCTAGAAGGCGGGGCTAGGCCCATCCAGGCGTTTTGCACAGCTGAATGGTTGCCATGGAGATTAAAGGATTTCTCAGACATTAATGAAAGACTCAAAGCAGCCTCCATTTTTGTTTTTGATGATGGAAAAACTTTATAACGAGCTGAAAAATGTAGATTGTTTTAAAAATGCTTAAACGAGACGCTGCCTCTGAATTTTGGATCCCTGCGACCCGGCCGCGCTGTCCGGGCTCAGGAATGTGGGATCTGATTACACAGAGGTGGGCGGGGAGCACCAACCCACATGTGCTCCGTCAGTCGGCCGCAGGCTCCGGCACCAGCTGCCGCCGCTCCTCCCTGCAGATAGAGCCGTTTTAATCAAGCCTGACCTCTGACCTCCACAGGCCAGGGCCTGTCTGACACCGCAGCTGGTTCTTCAGCTGCGACGTAAGAGGATTTTTCTGCCAGAGGTGGGCAGAGAACCCAAACATTATGGTAGAAGTGAAAAGTATCCAAGAAATTAAAAAAGTCTCACTGATCAAATGATCGTCGATATTTAAAAATTACCAAAACACAAAGTTAAGTGGAAATTTAGGGGTTTTAAGAACCAAAATGACAATAATTCCTATAAGAAGCAAAATAAAATGATTTCCAAATCAGTTTCCTCCAATAAAAAACGTATAAAACTTTAACTGAAGCTGCAGGTGTGTCTGAAACTGTGAGGTTTGTTTCATTCAGTGGGTAGAAAATACTTCATAATTAAATTACTCAAGTAAAAAAAGTATTTGGTAAAACGTCCACAGAAGAACTGAATAACTGATCAAGTTATCAATCATTTGGTGTTTAAAAATTACATAATCAGAACATAAAGTTAAATAGAAGTTTTGGTGTTTTAAGAATGAAGATGAAACAGAAAATCAGGCAAAATAAATGTTTCCAAATCGGTTTCTGTTCATAAAAACACTTTTAAAAGTTGGAACAGAAGCTGCATGTGGAGAGTTTCTGGTTAAAACAGGTTTGTTTTTAGTGGACTTCTCTTCCACTTCCTGTCCTGCAGCAGCAACAAGCTGCAGACTCCTGCAGGTCGGCGCCCAAAGGTGGAAGAAGTAAAAATAGAAAACGAGACGATCTGCCGGTATGCTGTTATCTCTGCTGCTGCTGCTGCTGCTGCTGCTTTGTTTTTGCATCCAGTAATAACAATGAGGGAGCAGCGGCTGCTGAAATGTAGGTCCCTGCTGACACAGATATAATCAGGATTAAACCTGGCAGCAGCGTTTCTTAATTCATAATGATTTTGCTGCGGCGCCGTTGGGTTAATCTTCGGTTGGCACAAGATTCACGCACAGAATCCGTCATTAACAGTATCATACTGATTCTGTCATAAAGTATCGCGGTAAACGGTAATATTGTTGTTTAATGGACGCGTTCTCAATAAGTTTTAAATTGTAATGGAAATTTTACCCTGGAAATGGAAGAAAATCTGTTTTTAATTTCCAGCTTGTTTCAGTTGTTCAGAAGCAGGAAGTGTTACGTGACGCTAAAGCTGTTGCAAAAAGTGTTTTTCACTTGACACTCGATGCTACGACCGTCCTTTCCCTCCTAGCAAACAAACATTTAAACTTACACCAATACTGGGTGACATGGGAGCGGATCAAACGTCCACTGGTTTCCTGATGTAAGTTCTGCAGGGATAAGCCTCTTACATGCAAACACACCAAAAGATTGATGCGTCCTACATGCAGCAGGCACAAACATTCATAAACCCATCAGTCAGCTGCCTGGAGCGGCTTTCAGTGCAGCGTTTCTGGCAGTCTGAGGGAACGGAGGGCAGGTCTGGGCGAACAGACGGGCCTCTGTTCACCTGCAGGCGATTCCCTTACAGTTGGAGGTTATGGATCACGAGATCAGGTGGCTCTGCTGGACGAGGCATTCGATGCTGGGGAAGCGAGAAGGACTAACCGTTTAAGTGCTTTAAGATTTAATGACGGTAGTAAAAGTGGCTTCAGGTTACAAGAACTCAAAAAGATGTCAGCTTTATGACCAGTTATGCCAAGTTTTTGTACAGTTATTCCATTTTATGTGGGAATACCCGGTACTCAGGCGACAGTCATCCAGCTGGCTGCCATGTTTTTGAGTGATAAAATGTTTACATTTGGGAGAAAATTTGAAAATATTACTTGATAGTTATGCATTTTTGAAAGACTAAGATTAATACCCTAAAAAACAACTATAAAGTCTTAAAAGAAGGCGATAATTAAAGACAAAAACTATGGTAAATTGGTAAGCCTGGTGGGGCAAAAGTACAGCCTGGTGGCCCGCCAGGCTAATTATACACTGATGGAAACTCTGGAAGAGAAATTAAAAGTAATGCTCTAAAATCAAACAAGACGAGAATAAATGCAGGCCTGTCACGATTTTAGATGATAAATTGTCCCAGAAGTTATTGTGATGAACGATAATGTTATCGTTTTGAGACCATTTAAATAATGTAAAAACACATCGTTTAATAAATAATGAACATTTAACTTCAGACCTGGAAGACATTTTAAATATCCAAAATAAATAAACAAAACAAATAAAATGAACCATAAAGGTTCTGTGAATGAAATTGTCCTTTAATAAAAGGACCAAACTGGAGGCCAATGTTTGGTAGAAACAGGAATCATGCAAATGGAAACGATCCGGCTCGTTGTAATTGATCGTTGATTGGTTGCTCATTGTGACAGACCTAAACATACCATCAGTTTCTGTTAATATCTAGGAAAGAAGCTGAACTGTTGGTGTTTGCAATATTAAAAATAGAAGATTACCAATCTTTAAAAAAGCTGAGCTGCCAATTCCAATTTTGTTGTCGTCTGAAATGTTGCTAAATATAGCAGGAAGTTGCTGAGTTGTGACAGTGGCTATAGTTGGCTGGAAAATGATGTGGAAGGACGATCTGTGAGTCAAACCCCTCAGAACAGGACAGCGGCCGATTTTTAGACCTTTGCAGAGGGAGATGAGATCAATTCACATGTAACTATTGACTCACTTCCTAAACTGAAAGTAATAAAAAACCTGATGCTTTCAGTCCCAGCATATTATTCCAAAAGCCAGAATGCTAATCCCAAATTAGCCACTTAGCAGACTGGAATCACACACCAGAGTGGATGCTAAATGCTAAATATCTTTTATTCACACAATAACATGCATGTCGGCTCCAACATTTATTTGTCCCTGCTTTTCTCAAATGGGGAATCTGTTGACAATCTGGGAGCAAATCAAACTCTGATTCGACGTGTTCAGTTCCAGAAACGTGTTTCTGCCGCGTTGGACTGGAAACAGGATGAGCTGTGACTCGGTTAAAACAGCGTTTCTCCAGTGTTATCATTGTTTTGCTGATTAAAGAGAAGGAAGCAACAAAAAGGTGTTTCCGCAATGAGGGACAAAGTTACCATGTTCATATGTGGCTGTGAGGCGAGATCATAAAATATCCAGTTAGAAGATGGTTTTAATGAAGCTACAACAGCTAACTTATTAAAATGTGTGTATCTACAGATGCGTTAAAGCTGTTTTGATCTACCAGTTTGTGACGCCTTCACCTCCTTTCACTCTGAGACGTCGCAGCATCTCAATGAGATCAAGTTCTGGGCTTTGACTAGGCCTTTCTTCATTTTGCTGGTCAGGTTTCACAAAACGCCTTTAAGCACGAAATGTGAAGAATGTTGTGATGAAAGTGTGACTTCGTTTCATTCCTGTTTTGTCTCAGGAGCTGAGATCTTTTGTTTGTGATGAAACAAACTCGCTGACGTTTCCTTTTGTTCGGTTCAGCGACGGTAAATAAGGAAGCGCCAACACCGGCGCTGACCCGGTTCTGTTTACATTCCCCAGAAACATGCCACATTTCCCCCAAGCACAAACCTGAAACTCTGTCAACTCGGCATTTTTGTATTTGTGATCTCAGAAATCTGTGTAATTTGTTTCTAACATTGCTGTGGAAACTTTTCTTTTTGTTTTTTTCCAAGGTTTGTGCAGGAGCTTGAAATTCTTGAAAATGCTTCAGTGTTGATCCGGTGTTTTGGACTTTTTAATTAAAAGACAAACATTTAATTAAAAGACAAACTTTGGGAAATATTTACAGTGGGAACCAGATATTTAAAAAAAACATTTTTTCTCATTGCTGAAGTTGAATCAGACTAAACTTTTCTTGTTTTAGTTATTTAGAATTAACTGGATTATTAATATTTTATAAATTCCCCTAAAAATCATTTTTTTATTTTACTTTGGTATATTTATTATTCCAGTGGCTCAATGACTTATTGATCGATTTAATTGAAACAAGTTACTGAAATTTTTTGGGTAAATCGATGTTTTATTCTTTAACCAGAAAAACATTTAAAAATGTAACATTTTATTATATTTTAGTTTATTCTGTCCATCCATCCATCCATCCATCCATCCATCCATCCATCCATCCATCCATCCATCCATCCATCCAGTTTTTCTTCTGGTTCTGTATTTATTCTTGGTAGAAATATTTTCAGCTTTTCTGAGTAAAATTTTTCGATTATATTTGAAAGAATTTGACTTTGGAACATCGTCTCTCGTCTTTCACATGAATTAAATAAATCTTCATTATTTTAAGATTCTTTCCAACCTTTAAAAACAATGATTGATCACTGTTGTGCCAAAAAGTGTAATCTAGGTAGGAAACCCGTCTCATGTTATGTTGATGACCAGCGTTATGCTCATCAACATAAATGTTGGTGAACTTCTCCATCCTGGTTATTCTGATCCTGAGTTGGACCAGTCTGTCATCATCTGCTCTGGTTTCAGAGGCTGCTGCTGCTCTTCGTTCTGTTTTCAGTAAACCGAGGCATTAGGGCGTTGTGGTTTCTCATTTTGCTCCAGATCGCCTCACAGGATGTTTGTGCCGACTTCCTTCCAAAGAGAACAACTTTATCTCTTTTGTTTTAACAAACTGCTGCAGTTCAAAGTCAGATGTGTGAATTGGGCTTTTTGGTGGAGGAAGTAGCTTAGTGATCTAGTTGTTGTTGTTTAGGGAGTGAATGATGACAAACACTGGAAGTAGAACCAGTCAACCTCAACAACGAGAGGAACAGACTTTGATTTCATTTGACCATTTTATTGGTAAAATATTCACACTTTCAGGTGAACATGTCCTAAAAACCTGTTTAGCAGTGACTCAGTTTGTTGAAAGAATAAGACAGTTTTTCATTCCTGGTTTTCTTGGCTGTAATACCTGGCAGCCATGACATTACCAGGCATTTTAGTGGTGAACTCCTGCGACCTCAACATTCAGGCTTTCGGTTAAAACAGGAAGTGATGTTTACAGAGGAAGTGGAGTTCAGAACATGAAATAACAGCTCACCTCAGCGGCGGTCTCTTTAACCGACAGCTTCATTCATCATGTGATTGATTGTTGCTACGATAATTAAGCTTCGGTTTCTCTGCCGTGTTTCCTGTGTTTTGTGGCTCTACATGAACTCAGACCTCTGCTGAGATGTTTTTATGTAGTGATGCATGACCAGGCCATGACCCTTTATGATATTAACCCATAAAGGGTTAATATCAGCCCTGATGCTCTCCTATTGGAGGAGCTAGCGTAGAAGAAGAAATAATGTCACCATGGGGAAAAAAACACTGCTGTTATTTAGCCGTTTTGTGTCCAGCTTCCACATCCAGCTGCTGCAGCTGGGTTTTGCCAGATGACCCCGTCCTGACCTTTTCACGGCCTGAGCTCGCCTCTTCCCGCTGCTGACGGCCGTGAACAGCGTCTGACTGCCTCCCCGTCCGTCGAGCTTCAGGAACGGGCGTTCGCTGGCGGTTTTGTTCCCGCCAGGCGTCCGTCCTTCCTGTGACCGCAGACGGTGCCAGCAGCCGTGCCGGTGCAAGCGGCTCGGCCATCTGCCGTTCTGGGCGTGAGGGAGCGAGCTGTGCAGAACAGAAACCTGCATGGGCGTGACGGATACCGCGGCGTTTAGATCGGCCTGCGGCGAGCTTTAAGGACCTTCTCCAGTTAAAACATTTATTGTTTTAACGTCTGATTAGAAGATAAAGCCAACAAAGACGCATAGCTCGGATATTTCAGAACAAAACAGGAGCTTTATCACCTATAATCAGATCAGGGAAGAGAATAAAAAAGTATTTGGTAAAAAGAAACTGATCAGATTATCAATCCTTTTATATTTAAAAATCATCAGACAGATCAAAATGTCGACATTTTGGTATTTTAAGAACAAAAATGACCATAAATTATATAAGTAGCAAACTAAAATGTTCACAGATCAGTTTATTTCCATAAAAAATTATGAAACTTTCACAAAAACTGCAGGTGTGTGTCTCTGTTTTGGTTAAAACATGTTTGTTTTTCAGTCAGTGGGGAGAAAATCCAGAAATTTTACTCAACGAAGAGAAGAAATATTTTATAATAAAGATACTTTATTATAGTATCTTTATTGCTAGTAAAAGTAAATAGTACAGCGTAGTAAAAATACTCTTCAAAATAAGTCACTTAAGTAAAAGTAACTGAGTAAATGTAAGTAGTTGCTATCCACCTCTGATTATAAATCATGATAAATTTACATTTATAACGGATTTCAGAGCAAATTTATACGTCAAATGGAAACGTATCCAATACGGCTATTAAATACAGAAACTGGAGGCCTGGAACAAAGAATAAAAAGATTTCAATGATAAGTCAAACTTTTTTATACCAAAAGTTACATTTTATAAGCTATAATGATGATAAAGATACTTTTATAATTGAATTTAAAGCAAGTTTTGTCTGCAAATGACTCCAAATTTTGGTTTTCAAATGTTACTTGGGTGAAAAATTATCCAATATGTCTCTTAAATACAGAAATTTAAGAGCGAATTAAAAAGATTTTAATCCATGAACTGAATCTTATTGATTTCAATCATGATAAAGATGCATTTATAACTGAGCTTGAAGCTAATTTTGAGTAATTTACAGACAAACCCTGTTAAATTCGTCACCAGAGTGGGAGACGTGTCCAATCCCAGTGGCAGGAGCAGAGAGTAAAGGGCCTGAATGTGAAACAATGCTGAACAGTTGCTGCATTGTTCGTCTGTGTCTTTGTGAGGAGATAACGCTGCGTCTGCGCCATCTTCCCGCTTCATCTCCTGTCGGCTTGGTGTTTGGGTGTGAGAGTTATCGGTCATCGTTTCCTCAGAGACGAGGGCGGCGAACAGGAAGTGGTTCCCTCTGCAGGCCGCAGCCGCGTTTCTGACGCTCAGTTTGGGTTTTCAAGAGACGCGAAATACTGAAGGATCAAATGATTCTCTAAGACTCAAATTTGGGTTTATTGTTGCTTTGATTTCGCTTGGCCTTCCACAACGAGCAATAAATCTATTAATCACAACATTTATTAAGTAGAAACCAATAAGTTCCAGTAATCTGATTTGTCGATTTTTACTTTTCTACCAAAAACTGTAAGAAAACTGGTGATTCAGGTCTTTAAAACAAAGAATTATAACAGTTAATTATTAGTGAATTATGGTGTGAAACTCATTTTCATTTTGTTCTTTAATTGAACAACATTTTTCCCTTTTAATATCCAAACACATTTATTGAATCATGAGTAGTTTCCGCAGTGTAAACATGTTGCTGTCCTTTCCTTCCTGCAGCCATCAAGGTGAACTGTCTGGGCTCATGCGGCATCTCCAACAAAATGAACGACTCCTCCTGGAGTCTGGAGGAGCAGTACCTGAACAGCATGCTGTCTGTGACCGATAAAGGTAATTACTGACCATACACACGAGGTTCAGCTTGTATTTAGTCCCTTTTTTTCCAAATAGCTACTTGTATAATGTATAAAATGTGAACGATCTGACTAGCACCATTGGAAGACACTGAAAGGTTTATATTAGCCAGTAAATGGGAGCCCTGCACCGCTAAGCGCCATGTAGCTGCAGAATAGAGAATTTTTGGGAACAATTATTGGTCATATTTTCTTAATTTTTATTGCACATAAGATAAAAGATCTGCTCTGATGCCTGATATTTGGTGGAAACAAATCCTAAAGATAAAACTTTCAGGCAAAAAGATTGGAGCGGCTAAAAATACTACCGTTAGCTTTATTCCTAGCATGAATAGCTTTTAGTTTAACTCCTAGCCTGAGTAGCTATTAGCTTAACTCCTAGCTTGACTAGCTGTTATTTGACTCCTAGCTTGACTAGGTATTTTGATTCCCAGTGTCAGTAGCTGTTAGCTTGGCTCCTAGCTTTAGTAGCATTTAGCTGGACTCTTAGTGTCAATAGCTGCTAGTTTCATGAGCTCTTTATTAGCTTTTCTCTTTGTTAAATCTTAGCTTGAGTTGCTATTAATAGCTAGCATTGGGTTATTACTTTGACTTTCAGTCTAAGTAGCAGCTGGCTGGATTATCCAAACTAAGATTACTGTGAATTCTTTCAGCTAACAGAAGATAAACGGCTCATAATGAAAACCCGACTTCTGCAAACCGCAGCTTTTTGTCACGGTTTGATCTGTAATGTTTCAGCTGGCTACGCTCTGATAGGAGGGCTATTTTTGGCACTTCAGAAAAGACGTCTATGAAAGACGAGACAAATGTGACGGCTGTGATTCACAGTAATAGATCTTCATCAACTTGTCGAGACTCGGGTGGAGAACACGCTTCAGAGAGGAAGATATGCATAATTCAAAGCACAACCTCCCACTTTCTGAGCTTCCCTTTATCTTTGCGGTTGCTTTGTTTTCTATTCTTTCCCAAAAATGGGCAGCTCGGCGTCGGAGGGTGACACAGGAAGGGTGAAGGAGGATCAGGACACGCAGCTCTGATAATCTGGAACGTTGCAGCCGCTCGACGGTTAGACGAGGGAACGCGGCGGCGGCCGTTCCTCATCCTGTCACCCTTCTCTGTTAGTGGAAACCAGGAACAGATTATTTTGTTTCTCCAACAGTCAATAGGAATAAACTTTATCTTTAGACCTGCTGCGTTCATATCCAGGGCCGGATTTAGCAGAATAAGGGCCCGGGGGCTGGAGCCAGTTTGGTGGCCTGTCCCAAAAAATACTTTCAGTAAAAATGTAAATAAATTATTTACTCATGAAAATTACAGGATACTAATAGGCACATCTACACATTTACCAGTACAAATTGATGGTTGTTGTTTTTAAAGTGTTCGTAGTTCACTGCTTTGGTCCCAAAAGATATATTTTCCAAATATTTGACTTTAGTATAATTAATAAAGAATCAAACAATATTTTCATAAAAGGCCACATTTGAAATGAGTTCATTACTTCAATATGAACATGACAGTATACATAAAAAACAAAAAAAAAAAAAATTGGGGCATCCCCAATAACTTGTAGCCCTGGGCTAGAGCCACAGTGAGCCTTTCTAAAGTCTGACTGAGTTCATTGATGTAACCTGCGATATATTTATGCAATATTTATTTTTCTGGCTTTCTTTGTCTTTCTTTCTTTCTTCCTCTATGCCTTTATTTATTCTTTTCTTTCTTTTTAATGTTCTTCTTTTTGTCTTTCTTCTTCTTTTCCTGCGGTTTTACATGTTTGCTGAAACGTTTAGTTTAAAGCTTCGCTGCTTCCCAACAGTAAACATGATGCAGATCAGATTAATGGAAAAACTCCCGTCTCTAACGAGGCGAGACCTGTTTCTGTCTGCAAGGATTTAATTAGGCCGTCGGCTCCTCTGGAGAATTAAGCAGCCAGTCGGGTGACTGTGTGTGTGTGTGTGTGTGTGTGCGTGTGTGTGTGTGTGTGTATGTGTGTGTTAAACACACACACCTTATTATTGGTCCTTATGTCATAAATTAACTGGTAATAAACAACATAATTATTAAAGCGTCCAGAAATGTGAAGGTAGTTCATAATTGTCTGCTTGAATAGAAAGAAGGACACGTTTCTTTTTCAGTTTTTGCTTGAAGCAATAAGTGGGGGAGGGGAAGAGGGGTTCGCTACTGCAGGAGAGTACATATTCACCTGTTGTCGTAAAAACATTTTATATTCTTTAACTGCTTTCCTTTATCTCACTGCTTAAATGTTTCCTGCTTTCGTTCCTTCAGTTCGTACTTTTCTTCATCAGTCTCTCTCTCTCTGGTCGCTCATCTCTCTCCAGTGTGTGACCTTTGACCTTTGCTCCCTCACAGGAACGCTGGCCCCAGGCGAGCACAGCTTCCCCTTCCAGTTCGTCCTTCCAGGTGAGTCTCAGCCGCACCTTTCAGTTCCCATGCCGTTATCAGACCAACAGCGACGTCACAGAAACAAAAACAAAGCATCAGCTGATAACGTCACGTAACGCCGAGAACGCTTAGCTAATGTTTAACGCGCGCTTTCAGTCGCCAAACTCGAGGCGCGGGGGCCAAATCCGGCCCGCTGCAGTGTTTACATGTGGTCCTCTGAACTGGCAAACTTTAAATAAACGTAAATAGGCCACAAAATTCAGTAAAAAAAATTCAAAAATAAGTTTATCATCTTTTTTTTTGTTTTACCTGCAGATCAATAAGAATTTTTATTTAATCTGCATATCAGACATAAAAAAGACTTCTAAAAAAAAGCAATTTTATATTATTTATATTATTTCCATATCATAAGTTTTCTATTTTTTTTGGCTAAATTTTTATTATTCCTGACTTGCAGTCAGGGCCGAACAAAATCATGTCATGGGCCACAAATGGCCCGCAGGCCACACTTTGGACACCACTCCACTCGAGGGATGCATAAATAAAACCGTCCAGATGACTGTGTGCTTAAATATTGTTTTATCAATCGAATTAAATAACTGTATCTGTTTACTGCCAGATTTCTTCACTTCATTTCTTACAGTTTCTTGCGAATTTTTGTGGAAATTTACACAAAATCAACAAATTTCTAGGGAAGTTTTGGCCAAATTTATGAAAAGCATCAGGTTTAAGTAATTGCTGGTGCTGACCAGCTGCATCAGCCTGAATTATTATCACGTTAATAGTCCGTGATCCAAACATTGAGGAGTAAACAGACATATTTTCCGTCAAACTTAAGCAGAAATATCACAAATATTTCTAAATGAGAACCAAAAACTAAACCAAATAATCACAGAAACAGAAATGGTGAAAAGATGGTCGATATAATTTCATTTTAAGACTTTTTTAGCATTTTAACAGTTTGTTGACGGGTTTCGTTAACGGGCTGTTCTGGCAGAACCGGCCCTTTAAGAGCATCCATGATGTGGATTTAAATCCTTTTAAAACTTCACATTTCTCATGAATTCAGTTTAAAGCTGCTGGCAGTGAAGCAGGAAGCTGCGGCGCTGCTGATGGCGCCATCTTGAGTCTGTCTGGTGTTTCCTCTCATGCAGGATTCGCTCAAGCTCAGCGGGGGGCGGCCATTTTATTTTTAGCCCTTCATCCTTCACTCTCTGGGTAATTGGTCTCCATGCTTCCCTGCTCAGAAGCCCCCAGTCTGAAGGAAATCACATTAATGTCATCATGGAGAGGTTAAACAGTCACTGGGGCCCGTGCTGCCCCCTGCTGGAAAACCAACAGGCCTGCAACTGTCGGTTTTATCTTTTAGCTGAGATCAGGAATAAAAACTGGAAGGTGGGCCAGATGGACTCTAATTATAAAATGATAGAGGATTAAGAAAATAAAAATAATTAAGTTATAATATGACAACATTATTCTTAAATATTATGACTTTACACTCATATTTGTCACTTTATTCTTGTATGAGTTTATTCTCGTAGTATTCACTCTGTTCTTGTCATGCTGTCACTTTATATCACTTTATTTTGGTTTCACTTAATTTTGTATCATTTTGACTTAATTTTCCTGTTAAGGAAAATTAATAGGAATAACAAAATTCTTGTGTTATTTTATGTAAAATTCTGGCTTTATTCTCGTCGGTTTGCAGTTTTATTCTTGTAATTTTATGGCTAGCTAAGCTAGGTTGGTGGAATCTTTGGTTGCCTAGCAACAACCTGCAGAGCAACTTGCGCAGCAGCAGTTTCATGTCTCTCCACTGTGCCTCAAAAATAACCAGCATAAATGTTTGAATATTTAAAACCTCTTAGCACATTAAATATGTTAAATATTTAAAATATGAAACTTTTATTTTGTGATGAGTTTGTGTCCCGTGTGGTAAAGGACGTTAGAATCTGTGTATGTTGGGAAAGTGACGCCTCAACGTTTCATGTTTTGTTTTGTCTGATCTTTTAGTCGCCATCCCCACGTCGTTCGAAGGACCGTTCGGGAAGATCGCTTACCGCGTGAGAGCGGCCATCGACACGCCGCGCTTCTCCAAGGACTACAAGGCCCAGCGGCCCTTTTACGTCCTCAACATGCTCAACCTCAACCAGGTTCCCGACATCGAGGTGAGTGTTTAACTGTCACAGCGTTGATTCTCTGCAGATGTCCTGTCAGGGCACGTTATGGGAAAAAGACGTAAAATTAATAACAGAATACCCAGAATGTAGGAAGAAGCGTAAGGCTCTGATAAAAGTCCTACTGGGGGAAAAAGACAAACGCAGAGAACCAGGCGTCTAAACAAAACATCCAGACTGGAGCCTATTTTAAAGCAATGTGTGGATGAAAACTGTATGTTTGCCTCAAGGCAAACAGTCTAAACACAGGATTTGATTCACTTTTCCTCAGAAAACATTTTCTGTACATATGGCCAAGCCTAAGAAATAAAGTAAATGCAGACTAAAGTTTGTTTCAGAGTAAAACTTATTGTCAGATTTACTATAAATTTTTAAAAAGCTGGTTATTAAAACATGAATATCTTGTGTTGTCACTAACTTTATGTTTATGTTCAATTAAAAATAAAATAATCTGTGAACCAGCTTTGGGGGCCGTGGAAGACCAGTCTGGGGGCCATAAGTGGCCCTCGAGCCGCACTTTGAACCCCCCTGCAGTAGTTCTACACCCAGGTGTACTTTCTGCCATGGTGGCTTCGTCAGTGACTCTCAGCAGGAAAGAGGCTCAGGTTTCGTCCTCTAAAATCCCAATCTGCCCCTGCAGCAGCAGAGCTGCGCCGTGACGACCAAGAAGTTCAGCTACCTGCTGGTGCGGACCGGGACGCTGATGCTGAAGACCCGCAGCGACCTGCGGGGCTACGTCCCCGGCCAGCTCATCAAGCTCTCCACGGAGATCCACAACAAGTCCGGGAAGGACACCGGATACGTCCTGGCCAGCCTGGTGCAGGTACTGCTGCTGGACACCAGGGGGCGCCACCAGGAACTGCGGGACGTTTTGGAGATTTTATGTTTTGAATATCTAGATTTTTTAATTTTTTTTCCACTCTCTCTTGATTTGAATTGACAAAATTACAAAACTCTTAATGTTTCCATGGAAACGGCTATAATAATAAGAGATGTTCATAGTGGTGTCAAAATCACAAAGTTTGATCTGCAAGTTTTATTGATTTGCTTCCAGGACAAATCTGAGCATTCAATTAAATTTCACATCATTATTCAGTCAAATATTCTGATTTAATAAAAATAATCAATTATTCTGATGATTAATCAATTAATCGGCTAAGAAAAACTTGGCAAAGTGATCAATTTTTTTATTTAACCACTTAATCTTTATTTATACTATATTTAAAATAAATTAAATGTAAGTATGCAAATAATTAAATCCCTATTTAAAATAATAAAAAAAATTATTCAACAGCATTTCTTTAATGAACACTTGATCATTTGATGGAAAGATATATATTTATAAATATCTTCTTTTATTTTAATTCAATTATTAATTTTTCTATTGAATATTCTGGCGATTAATCGATTATTCGGATAGAAAATTTGCACATTTGTTAGATTTATCATTCAACTACTTGAGCTGAATTTATAAAATATTGAATTTATATAAAAATGTAAATATGGCAATAATTAAATGCCTTTTAATTTTAAAAATGTCATTACCTTAAATAAAATGAATGCTTGTTTATTTAAAGGAAAGATTCATTTCTTTTTCAAATTAAATGCAAAATGTTTATATTTTTGTAGAGTTTTGGCTGAACATGTTCTTTCAGCAAAGAACCTTTTTATGACGCTGAATGGCCCAGTTAACAATTACTAAATTAACTGACAGTTATTTCAGTTATTGATTAATCACGATTAATCGTTGCATAAGGAACTCTGGTTGGTTTTCCGTTTGGATCGTCATGCTGCTTCCCGGGTTTCTCCCTGCAGAAAGTGACGTATCGGACCAAGCGGCCGGTCTTCGACCTGCGGACCATCGCCGAGGTGGAGGGCGCCGGAGTGAAGGCCGGGAAACACGCGGAGTGGAGGGAGCAGATCATCGTCCCTCCTCTTCCTCAGTCGGCGCTCGCCGGCTGCCGCCTCATTGACATCGATTACTTCATTCAGGTGATGATGGGTCTGTCTGTGATTTGTGGTTAGAAATAAGCAGAATGTTTTTCACAGAACCGCCGCCGCCTACATGATGCTAACATCATCCTTTCATACAGTATTGATCCACTCTGCATATAAACTACTGAATTATTAATAGCGTACACTTATAAACCCTCTGCTGTCTGTTTCTATTGAATAACTGTGATTAGTAATGTTAGTGCGTTTTTAACATTTCATCACATTTAAACAACAAACTTTGATTCTTGGGGTTTTATGAGACCAATAATGTAGATCAAAGTTTTGAAGTTAAGTCAATCTTGACTCCTAGCTTCAGTAGCTGTTAGCTTTACTCCTAGCTTCAGTAGCTGTTAGCTTTACTCCTAGCTATTTCTTTGTCTAGCTAAATCGGTTGTGGTAACAGACCTGTGTGTACTGAGGTTTTTTTGTGTTGCCATGGTTACCATTAAACCTGTTCTGTCTGTTTTTTGCCCCAGGTGTCTCTAAAGTCTCCAGAAGCGGTCGTCGTTCTGCCCATCTTCATCGGGAACATCCCAGTGAACCTGTCCCCCGCCAGCTCCATCCCCACCAGTCCCAGTCCCAGCTCTTCACTGGTTCCCAGTGCCAGCGGAGTGACGCCCAGCGCCCCGCCGGTGGAGGACGACCCGGACGGCGAGCTGGGCGCCGGAGGCTTCGCTAGCGAAGAGATCCCCACTAAGAGCCACTCGCAGCAGGACCCGTCCGGGCCGCCGGTCACCATGTCGCCTAGCGCCTTTAGCCACGCCCCCGGCGCCGCGTTGCCGCCCGGCCGGCGCCCCGACGCCTCGGCGCCGCTCTTCTGCCTGTCCACCGGAGCCACCATACCGTTCTTCACAGAGGGCGACGTGAACCCGATCCCCACATCCTGCTCACTCATCCTGCCGCCGGAGTACAGCAGCTGTGACTATCCTCAAGGTGAGGAGACGCCGCCCAGCAGGGGGCGCCAAGCAGCAGCACGACTGATGGGATTCAAACTGGATTATCTGCTTTCAGAGTCTAAGAAACTGGTTTACCAGGACACCCATCCATTTATCTATCCATCGATCCATTAACTGTCTTTTGTTTCGTTCATTCGTTATTTGGTTTCATCTTTTTGATTTCCTCTGAAATCTGGAAATTTAAATCTAGCAAAATGTTTATTTCTGAAACGTTTAATGTCTCCCTCTTCAGTTGTTTCTCATTCCGGGCCTTTTGTGTTCCAGAACCGCCGCCGACGTACGAGGAAAGCTGCAGCATTGTGAACTCTAGTTTTAACAGCGGACAATAGAAGAAGAAGCAGCGGACGGTGAAGCGTCATGGCCGCCGCCTGGCTGCTTTCACTTCCCCGCCATCCGGACAGAAACTCGCTGGAGGACGACTCCGCCCTGCAGATGGTCCATTTGGGCTGAACAAGGGATCGTTTCTTATTTCCCTACGAGTTTTGGTTTCCACCTCGTCTCCCAGCAGGTAACATCTGACCCAACAGGTGAACTTTGTGCCTAAAAAGTATTTTCAGATCAATATTTAGGTTTTTTCTGGGAGGAGTGTGAAATCTGTTTCTTTATTTCTGCAAGTTTTTGCATCTGTGATGCCTTTAGAGTAACTGTAGCACCCGGTTGCTTTTCGTCTGGCCCCGTTGTCATAACAAACCTGAGCGGTTGGGTGTCCATCAGGGTCGTGTATTCGGCCCCCAGATGTTTTGCTCATCAACAAAGCAGCAGCGGTGTGTTTGACATGTGCTGTTCTGCTGCTGCATCTGACTGTTGATGTGCAGAAACCAACAGAAACTCTCTCTGAAGGATGTTTAGTGATTTCATTTGAAAAGAAACTCAGTTTTTGTTTCCAAACTGTCCGAATTTCTTGTCGGTTTTTTAGGTCCAGATAAGTTTTTCTGACTTTGTGAATGTTTTCCTTTGGTATTTGGCTGCTTTTTCAAACTATTTCTGCCTTCTTGCTCAGCGTATCGTGAGTCGGTTTCTTAAAGAAAACCGACTGATTGATTGATTGATCCGAATCAATAGGCTTAGTAAATATCCTACTGGAAAAGTTTACAAACTTGATCGATCAATTAGAAAGATAACAGGTTTGACTTGGTTTATTAGTTTAATTGAATATTTTTAAACTTTTGCTCCACACTGCCACCTTGTGTTGGTTTTATTTTTCATTCAAAAGGGAAAAAAAAATCAATATTGCCAACAAAAGTCATGTGAGAATTCAGTCATAATAATACAATAAATAGTTGTAATATGAAAAAACGCAATGTTTTGAGACAAAGGTGAAATATAAAAGAATAAAAAAAGTCTTAATAATAAACTGTTGTAAGATGAAAATAAACAATCGTAATATTACAAGAGTCGTCGTAATTATGAGAAGAAAGGTGCAATAACACAAAAATAAACTCATATTGATAGAAAAAATATTAATATTAGTAGAAGGAAGTAGTAATTTTATTACAATGTTAGCTATCTTGTGACGTTTTACCGGTTTTATTTTATGACACATCAGCATCAAACTTTTACCAGCAGCAAAACTTTGGAACGACACAAACAAGACAATCTTTAATCCTCATCAAAAACTTTTTCTCCTAATTTTAAGATTTTCTCCTGGTAAAACTGTCTTTGCTAATATTCTGACTTTATTCTTACAATTAAAAAATAAAAAGTAAATCTTAGTCCAGCCCTAAAACTCCATTTTAATCTGTAATAATTTAGGTTGAAAATCCCGCTGCGCCCCCCGGTGGCCGGTTCTGGTACAGTCTCCAGTCTCTGCTGTTGCTGAAATGCATCTTAAAACGAGTCTGAGGATCTTTTCTGTTGCCTTAACGCTCATGTAGACTGTGGACGACAACGTAAATGTGCACAAAGCAGCACTTTCTGAAACTGTGTGTGTGTGCGCCTGTGTGTGTGGGTGTGTGTGTGTGAGAGAGAGAGAGAGAGAGAGAGAGATGTTTGGATTTAAGATATAAAAACTAGATGCCACACTGATTTTTTTTTAACTTAATTTTTGTGTTAAGCAGTTTTTCCCTCATCACCTGATTTTGTAAATCATTTAATGTCTTTGTTTTTCTTTTGCACATTAAAAATATTTTATCTCTTGTGACTCAGAATAGGGAAAAGGAAGTGAACTGATTGTTTATTTTTAGAGAAAATCGCTTTATTTATGTTGAATGTTGATGTTTTCTACCACTTTGCTGCCCATCTGGGTCCCTTCACACTCCTGAAACTTTATGAACGACTAAAAGAAATAGTTTTAAAGTAAATTACGTTTGGATTTTCATAATATTTTCAATATTCTGTTATACCGATCATGCTCAATAGATGTATAGAAACTGAAATGTTCAAGTTTATTATCATGTTTTTTTGACTCAAGGGTAGAAAAGGAGCAACAATAGTTTATTTTTGTCGAAATGGCAAAAATAAACATGATTAATGTTTTCAGCTTCAACAAGCAGCTTTTTTGTTTGTTATTCTGCTTATTTAATAATTTGAGCTTAAGTATCTAAAGATCTTATAAAAATTTAAAACCAATTCTAGAAAAAATTTAAGATATTATTTGTAGATAATATAATAAAATTGTTGCCACAGAAAAAATAAATAATGACTCAATAAAACTGTTGTCACTTTAAAATAATCTCTTTTTCAAGATAACTATGTTGGAAATTAGCATGTCGCTGAATTTGATGTATTTTATTTCAGTAATTCGTTCAATATTGCAACAAAACTGGGTTTAAGTTTCCTCATCTTAAGATGAAGCCTGAGGTTTGCAAATAAAGGAGCTGGATATATTATCTTAAGATAATGAGATATTGAAACAGTATTTGCAACAAAGCACTCATATTTTAATATTATGACCTCATCAAGTTGTTGTAATGTCGCATCTTAAAAATAACCGCTCAATAAAAACGAGATTACTGTCAGGATTATAAAAAAATAAATTAGACTGGAGTCCTTGAATCTTGAAATAATGAAACTTCAAATCTTCAAATCTCATTATCTCAATATAATAATATATAAGAAATAGGATTTCTTTTTTTGGAGCTTTTATTTCTTTAGAAACGCTGATCTGAAGCACTAGAGTTACATAAAACATCCACACTTTAAGCATTTAAAAGCATTAAAATGTGAAGGAATCCTGTTGAAAACATTCGTCTGAAGCACAACTACTGTCCCGATTTATTTTCTGAGTGTTTTCTCACTTTTTAAAGCAATCAACGAAATCAGCAGGCTTATATCTGTCATAATGTAATGATGTTAAAGTAATAATGTGACTGCATGCCTTAAACCTCAAACATGAGCCAGTTCTGTTTGTTTTCTAAAAAATCTACCAGACTGCAATCTATGTAGCTCATAAAGACACTGGACCTTTTATCTGTTTCGTTCTGATTTTAGAAAACAAATGTGACGTCCTCTTATTTCCACATGTGCTGCCTTTCAGACCTGCTTCTGTTCATTTCAACAAAAGGTACTATAGCTTTATGAAAACCTGCTGTTCATGTTTTGTTTTCTCCTTTTCCATGTTAAACGAGTGGCGTCTACTTTTGTATTTTTCTACTTGTAAATTGTTTACAGGTGCAGTTTGAATATACCGAGAAAAGCACCTTGACCCGTTCATGTAACGTCTCCAGCGCAGAATCAGGGTTGTACTGTACAATATAATAATAAAAATCACATGATGTGTTTTTGTAGTTTCAACAGTCAGCTTTGTGTGGAAAAGAATGTATTCCTTTACAATTTTTTTACTTTTTTGTTATACTTAAAATGTTATTTCTCTTTTGATCTGTTATTTACCAAGAAACTTTAATAGGTTGTTAGGATTAGCAAAATTATTTCGATTTTCTAGTTGCTGGGATATTGAGATGTATTTTTATATGTACGTAATACAAACAACAAAGAAAAAAGTACATTTTAAATACAAATGTATTAGATATCCATAAGTCTACGAGACAAAAATAATAGTTATAGTTTTATCATAATTAAAAAATAAATTTGGTGATTTGGTGTAATAAGATGTGAACTTGGTGTTTTGTAATTGAGTCTTATATTGATTTACCTATTGTTCAGTTTTTAATTTAGTGATAACAAACACTAACGTAAAAATGTGTCAAGAAATTATAAAAATTAATTGATTGTAGTGTTTATTTTGATCGAGATACCTAATTTGTGGTGGTTGTGGGAAAATTTGCCACTCACAACATGGCGGCCGCGCTGACGCATAATTTTAATGGGGGCATTTTTTTTTTTTTTTTCCCGCCGCGCTCACCGCTTCCCAACAGCCGGTCGCGAGAGAGGTCGATTGATCAGCTGTTAAGACGCCGAAGCTCGTCGGCTGTGCTCGGCCATTTCCGTTAGTTACATGGTACCAGTAGCTAACACGGCGTCGTAAACAGAAAAACGGTTTAATTTAACGCCTGCGCTAGCTTCGAGGGCTAACGCTAATAAACTGCGTTACGAGCTCGGAACACGAGCTCGTCTTTTGAGCTGTTTTCAACCTGAGCCGATGGGAACATTTATTTTAATCGTTGGCGTTTAATGGCTGTAAAAGACTCCATCACCCGTGAGCCTCTCGGGGTTATTTATGTCACGGGTTTAGCCTCCCTTCTCTGTGCCGCTGAAGTGCTGAGTGTTGCTGGGCTGCGTTCAGCGGGTGGCCCGGTCCGGTCGGTACTCGGAGTTACAGCTGAAGTTCTGATGGGAGCCGAACTCAACGCCAGCTGAAACCGGACCGTTAGCTTCACCGTTAGCAGCATGCAGGTAGGTTTTCTGTTTGGAGTTAAAAGAAAGCCAACAGGGAGCTTTGTTGCTTTCTAAGTTATGCTGCATTATAAGCTTGTTAGAGTGTAAAATCCTTTCCAGTGTTTTAACAAACTTCAATTTAACAAACTGCAATTTAACAAACATCCAGTGGAAGTAAAACGTGGATCATTAAACATCTCTTCTTATCAACACAACCAACCACATGTTTTTCTAAATATCAGCTCAATTCAACAGGTTTTTAGACTGTTGCACATATTTTTGATAGTTTGTATTTGTTGAAACATTTTTCCTGCAAAAACTTAGAAACTGTGGAATTTGCTGTTAATTCCAAAAATTTAAAATTACAAACTTGTCCCTTTAAGCGAATATCTAAGGTACTAAACGGGGAAAAAGTACAATTATGCATTGATTTATGTTGACATGACATATTTTATTATTGATTTACAGCACTAAACTTGAGGGGTTTTTGTTTCTTGACTAAATTCATTGTGGTTTTAAATTATAATTGAGTTAATCTGGGTTAGAAAATATTCAAACTTGATCCAATCTTCTCTAGATCTGTTTTACCGTCCCTGAAAATCAACCCAGTTGCTCAATTATTATAGATTTGTAAAATGGTGTCAAATCTCAACGCTTTAGTTTGCAAAACAGGATTTAAAATCTGTAGCTTTTTTTTGGACTTTGGCTGCTTTAGTTTGTTTTTTTTCATTTTGAATCCTTGCTTTAAGTAGCATTTTTTATGAAGAAGATATTTACCAAATTAACTATAAACTGAAAACTTTATGGATAAATGTGGATAACTAGTAGCTCAGTTTTTGCTAATGCTAAAATCCAGTTTTCTGTCAAACTGTTTTGTATTTATAAAGATAGTTTTCGCTTAAAGTGGAGGAAAACTTGCAACTACTTAAGTTACAATCCTCTGAAAATGATTAAAAACGAGGTTGAGAATGAGTGGGAGAAGTTGCCAAAGTCTGGAGAATGATTAATAAAATATACAAACTTTAAATATAAGCCGTTTGTCAAACATTATGAATCACGGCATTGAAAGATTAGTTGGAAAGAAAATGGATTGCGAACAAAAATAAATCAGATTTTCCAACTTTTACTCCTCTGTTTTTAAAATATTTAAAAGAAAATTATAAATTTGTAATAAAAATATCCTTTTTAATAACTTGTATCCAAATTATATTAATCTATAAATGGATTTTTCTTTTCTTTTTTGAGTTGATTAGTTATTTGTTAGTTTTTAGTTGGTTAAAAAAAACCTTCACAGATGATTGAAAATGTAAAAAGCCATTTCAGTGCGTTGAGAAGTCCAGTCTGACCCTGTGGTTCTTTACCTGCATCTAGTTTCTATTAACAGAGTGAGGCTTTAGAAGTGAAAATCTGTTTTTACTGAAGGATAATCATTTCCAGGTGTGAGAAGTGCAAGATTTTGAAAGGAAGCTTCACAAAGCAACAGGTGACGCAACGCGAGTTCATGCGAGTTTATGTGCCTCGACCTGCCTGAGTCATCAACAGGTTGGAATTAAGTGGTTTGATAAACGCATGGAAGGCATTCCTCTGGAAACGGTCGAGTACCTGAGGGGAACCGGGTGGAAAAGCAACAGAAACCCAAAGAGAAACGATGACGGATCGTCAGAAATCCTGGAGAAATGGGACTTTCAAAGCCTCCTCAAAGTGGCTTTGAAATGTAAAACCAAAACAATCACATCTAAAATGTGCTTCGTTGTGCAAAATATTCCATATTAGGCTTTCAGATTGTCTGGTTTCAGCTTTCTTTGTTCACCTGAAAAAATGGAAAATCCAGGTTTTCTCAGTCATCTCCTAATAATCAGCCTGCCAGTCGACTCATGTTTGTGTTTGTCTTGACTCATAAATCTGATGAGACACGTCTGCTGCATTCCCAGAAACGCTTCATTATTATTATTATGTAAAGTTTATTAGCTTGATGTGTTTATTCAGATGTTTTGAACGTAGAGTGAACAAAGAGAAAAAGTAATTAGGTTATAGAGGAAGGTAAAATGAATTTGGATGCAGTTCTTCCTCTTTCTTACGTAACTCTGTTCATTGAAAGTCACGTATCTCATAATATCAGCGAATTGAAACCAGAAGTTTACATACACCAAATAAAAAGACACATTTTATTCCCCACTTGGTCTGGAGTTAAATCAGACCAAACTTTTCCAGTTTGGAAGCTTCTGATTGGTTAACCGACACATTTGAGTTGATTGGAGTCACACCTGTGGATGGATTTTTAATGTCACACCTGCAGCATTTTACTTTCTGCATCGGCACGATGGGAAAGTTAAAGGAAGTCAGAAAAGATGTCAGGAAGAGTTTCACTGAGCAGCACTGAGCTGGTTCTTCCTGGGGAACAGATGCTGCAGTTCAGCAGTAAAGCGCTGGAATTGTAGTAAAACTTTGGCGTTGTAGGTTCTGGCGCTGTCAGTACTGGGAGTTTGTCGTCAGGCTCTGAGTGCAGCTGACGGGAGACGGACGGGACTCGAACCGGGCCGCTGGCAGAACACAAAGGACGTCTCAGTCCGACGTCCACGGCAGCTGGAGAGGACAAAGAGCCACTCTGACTGAAGAGACGAGTCTGGAGAGATCGGCTGCAGCAGCAGGCTGCCAGTTACTTCACCGCTCCAGGAACTGATGTTTGTGTTTGCAGAAACAGAACAGAATCCCAAAAAATCCCGTCTGTTTGGATCTCAGACAAAATGAAAGTTGGACTGAAGCGATTTGACCTGTTCTGAGCAGATCGCCTCTCGACTCACGCAGACGCTGCATCTGTTATCAGGAACTTATTTAGTAGCTTGAATATGACGTAAGTGAAGCTCATATTCTTTCCACAAAGACCAGGAAGCATAATAATGATGATATTTCAGGTAAACATCTGGTTTAAGCTTTTCTTTCTTTCTTCTATCAGATGACCTTTGAGGCCTCGAGCAGCGTGACTCTGCTGTTCGACTTCTGGAGCGTTCATGGCCCTACAGGTCAGTAAGGCTCCTTAGTGTCTGACGACCTTTCACCCGAGGTCAACCCATCAGAACCAGAACGG
Source organism: Poeciliopsis turrubarensis (assembly GCA_010277015.1). NCBI lineage: Eukaryota > Metazoa > Chordata > Actinopteri > Cyprinodontiformes > Poeciliidae > Poeciliopsis > Poeciliopsis turrubarensis. The sequence continues at coordinate 12,828,789 of VMRN01000004.1, forward strand.
CTTGTTCAAATGTCACAGATCAGAACGCATGATAAAAGATCACAGAAACAAACCAGATGTATTGTTGAAATGTTATCTGAATTTAGTTCATTTAGATTTTCTTTGAACTCAAACTGTGTGGATCTGAAGTCAAATGCCAAAGAGAAAACTTAAATAAATGCTGTTAGTTAATAATGAACACTCCAAATTAATAAATGTCCACATGAAACAAAAACAAAACAATTTTAGTGCAGTTATTTATTTCATAATGTTATTTTGTAGCGCTTTTATGTATTTTAGGGATTTATTTCTTAACTGTTTTAATTACATGTTCTTGTATTCAAAGGAAGAGGCGGAGCTTCCTCTGTGGGCGGAGCTTCCTCTGTGGGCGGGGCTAAACAGAGTGCTGCACTTGGTGGATTTAATTCACATATGAATAAATTAAACACATTTTGTAACATTGTTTTTCAGCAGTTTATTTGAGTCTGTAATGCTAATAAACTCACTCAATAACGGAAGACGGTCAATAAATTTAGAAAAATTTTAAACATTCAGAAAAGCTCTGCCCTGAAATTAGCGTCGTCTCTCTTCTTCATCTTATTTATTTTTTATTTTAAGCTCCGCCCCATAAAGAGAGCTCATTTGAATACAAGAACATAAAATAAACAGTAAAATAAGAAAAATAAATCTAAGTATCTTTACAAAAGTGTAAATAAAATACTATTATGAAATAAATGAATGAATAAATCCTATTGTTATTGATGGAATTAACAATAAATACATTTATTTATGTGATGGAGTGTTTTAATTTGAGTATTTTAAAATGTTTAGCTCTGCTGCAAAAGATAACATAAATACTTTTTAAATATATTTAACAGATCATAACATATTACCAGTAAAAATCAACACATTCATCCATTTAATTTAAATTATTCATCTGAAACTGGTCTGTCAGTTATTTTATAAATCTTCATATTGAACTCAGTGATTTAAAAAGTTTATTTTTGTTTTTTTTTTTATTTAATCTGTAGAGGATTTCCTGGTTTAGATCATGTTTCTGCCTGTTCCAGTAATAAACATGTGAGAAAAAACCAGATGCTGTTCTGCTCTGCAAACGTTCAGTTTAATGTTTAACAACAAAAACTGTCAGAATAAACTTTCAATAACGTTTAACAGGACTTGACTGGGGACATTTTATCCAAGTTTTGCATTGAACGCCTTTTGAATTTGTTGCTTTTGGATTAAGATAAACATCATGAAATGTCTCATAGCTGTCAGAATAATAATAGTTTTGAGTTTTTCTTTATAGTTTAATTTTCTTTTGACTTTTTTTTGTTTTCATTCATTTTTCAAAGCGTGTTTGTTTTATTAGTTAAATATAGTTCAGTTTTTTCATACTTAAAGTGCTGTATTGTGATTGTTTATTGAATGCTAAACAGAAGAAGTTCGGAGCTGAAATCTACGTTTCGTCATTTAGTCTTTTAGTTTTCTGTGCTGCCCCCTGGTGGCTGCTCTGTGAGTTGGTTGTCTGTTTTCCCTCTGCCTGCAGGCATGGTGCTGTCGGTGTTCGTCGTCCTGCTGCTGACCGTCGTCTTTGAACTCCTTAAAGTGTGGCGGGTTTGGCTGAGCAGCGGCTCCGGACTGACCCAGCCTCCGCCGGCGTACGCCGCCGCGTCATCGTCCCGCCGCGCGGAGAGCTGCTGCGCGCTGGACGCCAGCCCCTCTGAGTCCTCGCTCACCTCCACAGAGACCGAGCCGCCGAGACCCAGGAACAGGTAGGAACGAGTCCCTGAGGTTTATTTGTAGGAGTGAAGCGATTACCATATTCATAAAGAACATTTTTAGAAATGTTCTGTTGTGCACTTTTAAAAAGCGACGCCGAAACCAACCACAAACACCTTTGGATCAAATTTATGGGTCAGGATTGTTTACACAAACAAGCAATTTGATACACATTCAAACTTAAGGGAACTTAAAGGCTTTTTCTGCAAAGTTTCACCATTTGTTACATGTTCATTTGTTCATGCTTTGTTAAATGAACCAAACTATTTGAAAAAGCTGTTCCCCTCCTTGCCTGTGGGGGCGCTACACCAAGAATCACTGAAGAAAATCAAACAAAAACCTCTGAGCTCCACTTCCTTAACAAAATGTTAGAAAAATGGAGTAGTGTCAGATTTCAGTGTTTGTAGGATATTTTTTGTCTTTGGTTAAAGAAGAACCCAGACATTACTCCAGCTAACGCTAGTTAGCGTGTTTGTTGGGTTGTGAATACCCAGAATTCCCTGTGCTGTAGTTCACTTCCTGCTTTTGGTCTGCTTGGCGTTCACATATACATTCAACCAGCACCAGAGTTCACTTCAACTAAACCGAGAGCTAATTATTTTATTTTTTAACTACTTAGACCTTCATATATTAAAATGAGGAATTTTCTTAAGAAAATATTTCTTAACTTCTTAAATAAATGAGTGTGTTGGTCTGCAGCTGGCTGCAGCACGTCATCCAGACGTGCCTCCACGTCCTGCAGGTGACGCTCGGCTACATGCTGATGCTCTGCGTCATGTCCTACAACGTCTGGATCTTCCTGGGCGTCGTCGTCGGCTCCGCCCTCGGCTACTACGTCGCCTTCCCTCTGCTGGGCCAGATGTCTCTGTACAGCCGGGTCCGGCACTGAACAGGCGAACGCGGCGATGAAAAGTCACTTTCTTTGGACTCCACTGCATGTGTTCGGAGAGCCGCCTCACAATGACTTGCAGAAACTCACCTGTACCTGGAAACCAGAACCGCAGTGGAGTGTTCATCAGGCCAGAGTGGACCTGAGCACAAATAATGTGGTTTGCCTGGCTGCAGGGCTGATAGAGGGTTGTTATGTTAGATCATGTCATGTCAGGAGTTGTGTGTGTGTGTGTGTGTGTGTGTGGGTGTGTGTGTGTGTGTGTGGAAGAAACATCTTCTGCTCTCTGCCTTCCTGTTTTGGCAATGAAAGCTCATGTCTGCAACCTTTCTAGTCGCCGCTGTTGCAGTGGTGTCCAAACTTTTGCCCTGAAGGCCAAAACTGTCAAATTTAAACATGCAGGCCACTTTTTCACTAAATTAAAAATGCAAAAAGGAATCATGTTGTTATTCTGCCTGCTTAACAATAAACTAAAGTGACCTTTGGCCTGTTGCCTTATTGAAACAATTTCCACATTTTTTGGGTCATTAATTGTTTGCCAGATAGTTGCTATTCTTCACTTTTGGCCAGAACAAAATCATTTCAAGGGTCACAAATGGCAACCGGGCCACACTTTGGACACCCATGCACTATAGTGACGCTATAACACTGGTCAGAAATCTGCCTCTTCCAGCAGATTGTTTACAAAGCAGATACTTTTTGGTGCGTTGCAGATTTTCAGTGAACTCAAATGAAGTGTCCTGCTATTTGGGGAAACAAATCATTTGATTTTTAGTCTGGAAACTCCTCTGATGAGTCATTTTGGTCGTCAGCAGTCACACGCTCCATTTTGTTTTGGTTTTTTTTGTCGATCAGAAACTGCTGTTGCCTTGTAGCCGTTTTGTTTTTGCTTGAAATGAAAAACTTTTTATGACCCATATCTTAAAAGCTTGTGATCAGTGTTTGTGATTCTATATTTTTGGTTTTGTTTGAATCAAAAATAAAAATTAAAGCTGCTGAATAGTTGCATCTTTGAAAATATCGACCTCCAACTCAGACAAGATGGGTGTTGTTTTTTTTTTTAACATCTTTAGTTTAATATTAATTCCTTGACCACATTCTGTCACTGAATTCATCATTGTTCCTGAATAATGTCCAAAGTGTATTTGATGGAAAAAGAGTTTGTTCTTTTTCAGGGAGATATTTTCACAGAAATGTTCCTAAAATGGAAAGTCAGCAAAAGACAGCTGCAGCAAGCCCCCGCCTGTTCATGGTTCAGTATTTATGGATTTTTTTGTTTAACATAACTCCAAATAATCTGCAGAAAACTCGACTATGTGGGGTTTTTTTGGAGATCATACCTAAAATAATTCAAACAAAATGCACTTTTGCCCCATAATCCCTGCAAATACCAGTTGTTCACTGTATTCTGGAAAGAGTGACTATTTAAGACTTCATAACACTAGATTAAAAAAAAATACAAATAAAAAATCAAATTTGTAAACTGCATGGTTTTCTTAAAGAATACATTTGTTTCAGATTGTGATTTGAAGAGCTTTTTAAAACTTTTTAAAATTTATTACAGAACACTCACTGTTTTATTTCTTTATTGCTTGTTTATTGAACAAGTTATTTATTTATATATATATATATATATATATATAACGATAAATTTTGAGACCGCTCTGATGTTGACACACAAATGCACAAAACCAGTTAGTAAATCAGTCTGCATAAAACATAGAAGCGTGGCTCTTGTTCCGAACATCTGTAAATTATGAGACTGTTTTAGCTCCATACAAGTGGGACTCAATCAGCGCGTGCGCGCCTTTGGTCACGTAGCCAACGGCTGTTTTGCTAGCTTAGCTTTCAGCTACAGATGAAACTGGAAAACGACGGATACTTTCTCAGGATGGTTTCACCTAAAGGCGGGAACCGGGATCCCGAACCTCCAGTTGGATTTAAAATTTCCCAGGAGTCATAAAAGTGGATCTTATGAGCTGCTTTTCTAAAGCGGGACTCGTTTTCGGCTTCGTTAGCCTCTCATTCAGCTAGCAAGACCCGCTCTGGAGACTGCGGTTCCTGCTTTCTTGTTTTTTCTTGTTTAATAGCACTTTTTTTGGGGGAAACGTTTTTACTTTAAAAGTCCAGAATATTTACCCTGTAAAAGCCAAGACTTCTGTAATTATGGGATTATTGTGTGTGTCTTCTTCAACGGATGCGATATCTTGAACAAGATGGCTGCCGTCCGTGCAGGGAGGTTTCCCCTGATTCTTCCCATCTTTAGAAGCCTGTTTGAGTCAATATTACCTGGAACCATAGGAGTATGAGCTCTTCGTTTCGGCGGATGTTGTAAAGATGGCTTCATCCAACATGAAGACACAGGAAGCTGACATCCGGAGGTAAGTCAGCAGTGCTGGCTTGTTTTGTAATCTGTAAGGTTCCCTCTGTGTTTATTATGTTTAAGCTGTTAGTGAATATGACTTTAAGCGTTTTACTGTTACTGTGATTCGACACAGACATCTCTGAACATGACACCTCTGTTTGTAAATCTGGTGCACCCAGAACTAAAGTTGCACAGTTTTAGCTACACTCTGTTCAAATTCTTAAAAAAAAAAAATTAATCAGTTAATCCAAACAATCAGATTAAACCCGTTTCCATTCAGCTCTTACCAGCTGAAAGAGCTGAGCTTTTCACATGTTAGAAGAATTTGTACCTTTGGTACAAAACGTCAACTGAAGAAATACTTTCTTACAATGTTTCCTTACTTGCATCCTTTAATGTATTTATGATATCGTATGAAAGATCTTATGTGGTTACATGACAAATCTGCAGAATATGCCAACTTTTTTTTTTATCTGATTAACAATTATTAATCAAACTAATTGATTAATAATTGTGAGTTGCAATTATTAAATGCCTTTTTAGTGTCCAGTGACTGGAGTAATGATTTGACAATTTAAAAAATAATTTAGATGTAATTTTAATGAAGATATTCTGCCTTGTTACTTAATAGCTTGGTTGTGGAGTTAAAGAAACTAGAAAAAATTGAATTGGACCCTCAACCCTAACCTGGTCTGCTGACAGACTCATTTCAGTTAAATATTTACTTTGTACTGTATGAAATGTGACTGGGTGATATTTCGGTTAATTAAGATTTAAATGAGTTTTATAAATTTTTTTGATAGTTGAGTATATAGAACATTATTGGCCTTCAGACAAACTGGTTCCCAAGTTATATATAATTCATGCCATCACCAGTGCTAATTAAGTTTTATCTCTTGAGAAATACACAAAACTACAAACCTTTATTTAAATAACTGATAGAGTAGCTTACAGTTAATCACCACTATGATCCCGTTAATATGAGTGAATGAAATCAGCTTTACAACATCATGACAGGTTAACAACCCCTATGAGATTATAAAAACATTAAACAAAAGCATTAAATAAAAACAAATTATATTTAACTCAATGTACTTACTATAAACACGTTCATGTATTTAAAACAGATATTGCTGATTACCTTAGAAGATCAATAATTGTTTTGAAATATAAAGGAAATACAGGAGGTTCTCAGCTGTGGCTGTAGCGCCCCCTGCTGGTCAGATACACATATTTACAGTCAAATGAAGCAAGCTGATTAAAACAAGGCGGTAAAATGTTTGCAGATGATGAATTTAACCTGAGTGAAGTTGACAAAATTGGTGAGTTTGTGTCATTTTAAATATGTTGATATTTTCCAGAAAGTTTCCAGAGGTCATCATTAATGTCTTCAAAGCAAATGTAGCTGAGTTGTTTGACACTAAATTTGTTTTGATTTTTGTAAATATGAATGAGGGAGTCGTTGACCTCTAGAGAGTCTTCTGCTAATATCTTTAAAATTATAGTGGCACAAACATTTGACACCAATTCTGTTAGACTTGGGTAACGTGGGGCGGCCTGATTGACCTTTAAACTTTCAGTAATATCTTCAAAAGAAGCACAAATAAATATTTTTGATGCAGAATCTGGAACACATGTAGTGGAGTTAATTGATACCAATTTTGTTAGATTTGTAGCAAGTAGGAGGAACCAAACTTCACTCAGGAATGAATTTAACGTTTTTTACATCTAACGTTACGTTACTTCTAATGATTTAACAAAGATTTTTTTCTTTGTTTAAATGTCTGACAAATACATTAATAAATAAATTTATATTCTCTCATCGTGTTTTGGGTTTATACAGTTTTCTATGCTAGCAGCAGTTCCACGTCCACTGGGCTGGCCGTTTGCTCCGGACCATTGGTGATCGGTTCGGTCTCGGCCTCGTTGGTCGGGGACTGGAAGCCGCTGTCGTCGTTACGTGAGCCGCAGTCCTTCGCTAGCGGCTGAGACTCCGAGTCGGAGGCTTCTGTCGTGTGTTCGCTCGCTTCCTGTTCACTCGCTTCCTGTTCGCTCACCTGTTCGCTGTCCTCCTCCTGCACCGCCATCTCCATCTCCTCGATGGCTCTCTGGATGGCCGCTTCGTCCTGCATCTCCTTCTGCTTCCTGCTGCCTATCAGCTCCTCCATGATGGACTTGGACTTGCTGATGCTGTCGTCCACGATGGTGGTGACGTGCGTCACTTCCTCCTGCACCCCGTCCTCCATGGTGATGGTGCCGTTGGTGGTCTCCGTCCCGGTGGTGGCGTCCTCCTCTGGACCCGCCAGAACCACCTCCACCACCGGGTTGATCAGGTCTCTGATTTGGTTCACGCTGTCGGGAGACTTCGGGTCCTGTGACGGACCCGGGTTCTCCTCGATTTCCTCTCTGTCGTCCTCGGCAGTGTCCCCGTCCTCCTCGGGAATGAGTTCCACCCCCGGGACCTCGAGGCAGGACTCGTAAGGGATGGGCAGCCCCTCCATCTGGATCATGGAGACCACCTGCTTACGTCTGCCTCTGAATCCCTTTTCTTTGCCGTCGTCCGGACCGTCTGATCCGAACTTGGCGTCCCAGTCCACCTGCGGGGTGTCTTCCAGGAGGTGCAGGTTGGGGTCGCTGTTGGTCAGAACGATGCTGTCTCTGTACAGGTTGTGTCTTCGCTGCACCGCCGCCTCCTTCACCGCTGGACAAACACAAATAAGACACAAAGTCATTCCTTTTCACACGTTTCCTACATGTTTCCATTTTAAATTTCAGAAAAGGCATCAGCACATCTGCTTGTCACAATAACACAGATTCCTGGACAATAAATTGTCCCAGAAATTATTGCGATATTTTGTTGAATCTATCTTCAAGTAATGCATTAATAACGGTATTATAATGTAAAGAAAAATGCTTTTCCAAATAAATATTAATAATCAGAATAGAAATTAGGCAATATAACTCACCCTATCCCTATTTGTCCCAGAAGTTATTGCAATAATGTTTTTTTAGTTTTCCAGTAATATAATGGTTATGGCATAAGAATAAAATAATACATTCATTTAATTTCTAATAAACATTTTACAGTGAAACTGGAAGACATTTTAAATATTTAAACAACAATAAACACAAAAAACATCAAATAGATTACAAAGTTGACAGAAAAATAAGAAAATATTTCTGTAATTATGTGTTATTAACATCTCATAAATACCAACTATAAACTAAAAATACAAACATTAAAACAAGCATTATTTTTGCACTTAGCCTGGTGGGAGCAAATAAAGCCTGGTGGCCTGCCAGGCTTAAAATGCACAGTGGCTAACTGATCTTTACAAAATTAAAGTCTTAATTTTATTATTATTATGCCATTTTCACTATATTTACTTGAAAATGGTCTCCAAACAACGTTATAGTTTATCCCAATTCCTGATAAAATTGTCTTTGTTTGGAGTGAAGCAGCAGGACAGATTTCTTTTGTTGTTTTTTTTCGTTCTCACCCATCATGATGTCCTTGGAGACGGACTGCAGGACGACCTCTTCGTACATGTTCTCCACCAGCAGGAAGCGGGACAAGTCCTCAAAGATCAGCTCCTGGAAGCGAGGCAGCTCCTGCAGAGAGCATCACAACTTTAACACATCAAACCAACGTCTGACAGGAGCGTGGCAGAGCCGCTGCGTTACTGACTGGTGTGCAGGACATGGCGAGCTGCTGCAGCATGTAGGGGATGATGATCTGCAGCAGAGCCTCTCTGAAGAACTTCTTCCGCACCGTGCTGCTGTCGTAGTCGTATTTCTGGCAGGAACACAAACAGAGCCGACTGTTTTCATTCTGCCCGTTAAAAATAAATCCGATTTAAACGCAGCTCTGCGGCTGGTTCACCTTGATTACTCTGTCCTGACACTTCTGGATGGTTTTACAGAGGTCGTCCTCGCCCTGCGCCTCCAGAGCCTGGTGGAGCAGCTGCTCAAACGTGAACACTGCGTTGTCCATTTGCTGCCCAGACAAGCAAATTTAAAACGTTTTCACACATGAAACTCCATCATGAATTAATGCAGAAGTTTAAATATCAAACCTGGAAAAACCAAAGACTGCAAATAAGGAAGAGACGGACGGAGAACTGCAGCTCTATAACATGAAATATCACAAACCAAAGCGCGCTCTGCATGCAGAATGCTGTACTTTTAATATTATTTGAATTTTAATGGAAGTAAATTATATTAAAATTAATTTAAATAAGATTTACAGCTGGTTGAACCAACCAGCTGTAAACTCAATTTTTAAGATTAATTTTACATAATTACAAGAAAAAGCTTAGAAATTTTCCTTTGTCAAAAAGTTGTTACAAATTAAAAATGTCCCTAATTAAAGCCATAAATTTACAATACTAAAACAAGAATGTCGTCTCACCTTGTACAGTTAGGAAATTATAAAACAAAAATGAAAAATGTCAAAGTGGTAAATAGATACTAAAATTTCCAATGAACTTCATTTTGATCAATCTGATGATGTAATGTTTAAATATTAAATGATTAATTTGATCTTTTACTCAGTACTTGAGTGGACTTTATACCAAATACCTTTTTGTAGTTTTCGGGTTCTGCCCACCTCTGGTTATTGGTTCATATTCACAGGAAGTGTGTTTCATGTAAAAGGCCAGCAGGTGGCAGCAGAGTTGCGCATGTCTCACCTCCCTCATGAGGATCTGGGCTCTGCTGACGAACACGTTGGGGCTGGAGACGTCGAACCTCTGCTGCAGCCCCTCCAGGTTCAGTTGCTGCATCTGCTGGTAGCCGCTCTGCATCTTCACCGGGTGGAAGGCCAGCATGGACAGGCGCCCCAGTTGCTGCAGCACGACCAAAAATGCACACAATGACCTCAGGCGTAGCCTCAGACACTCCCTGGTTAGCAATCTAAGGCCGCCGCGTTCCTCCGCTCACCTCTCCCAGCTTGTCTTTGCCGCTGCCGTTGAGCGAGTTCTTGCTGATCTCCACCACCTCCTTGAAGAAAGTGTCCCTGATCTCGGCGAAGCCGCGGCTGGTGGGCTCCATCAGGGCGTCCAGGATGGAGCCCAGGTACGGCTGGATGCTGCTGCGCAGGATCTGCTCGGCTTTCGGCATCACCAGGGCTGAAGGTCAGCGACAAAACACCAGAAGAAGAGTCAGAACGCCTGTGGGTTTCTCTCAGGAACACGTGTCACACTCTTCTGGAGAATTTAGACTGAATGTTCAACACGTGGCTGGAATGCAGATCTTCCACCTCGCCTTAATAAGAAGAGCCGCATGTTTGAGATGATGAGACGATGTCAGGATCAGCGGACGACACGCTTTATGGCTCATTTTGAAAGTGTAAAAGTTCACTGTGATGACGGAAAACGCAAAACAAAAAGGGGACGACTGAAGCAGCTTTAAAAGAAGTAAGGGATAAAAATTAGAAAAACAAATGGAGGATGTGAGGAAAGAAATGGATAATGAAGGTGAAATGTAAAGATGTTTGGATTTGGACTAAAAATTTAAATATTATTCCCTTATGATGAATATCAGAGATAAAAAAATGCGATTCTACACTAAAAGTTTCCCAACTGTTTAACAAATTTCAAATCAACATCCTGGTCTGAGAGGAAATTTAAATAACCTGTTTGCATTACTTCATCTCATTTAAATGTCGTGTTTTATAGCTTTAGTTCAACATGTCAGTAAAATTCCCATAAAAGGAGAAGCTGCTGAGCTGCTTTACTCCTTAACTTGCAATGGTGACATGATAATGACATCACCATGAAACTCATTTTCTTTATATTTTGAAAAAAACAGGAAGCTTGCTCCCAATGCGTCATATTAGACCAATGAGAACAACCGGAGGTAAAAACTGGAGCCTAAAATAAGAGATGATTCATAAAATAAACCAGATGAAAACTGAGCTTCTCCAAATGTTTTCAATCAGACTGCGGCCATGACGGTTATCAGAGCGATTAGTAAATTAGTAAAACGTTGAATTCAGATCAGTAAGCCTTAATGATGCAGTATGTACCTTTTATAAAATATATATTTTTTAAATATTTGTTGAAACTGTAACTATATTAACACTTTAGTGTGACAGATAATCTGTGTCCATTCAGAGCCAGGAGGTGGGTCTTACTGCTGTCAATCATCCTTCCCACACACCCTCTTGCTTCTTGCTAGGCTGCAGCTAGCATCAGTGCTGAGGCTAGTTAGCATAGCCAAAACTGATGGTAGAGAAACATTAACAGTAAGCTTTTTCCTGGTCATTCACAGGGATGATTGGCAGCGTTAGGCCCCGCCTCCTGGCTCTGCTAGGTTGTTTTTGGTGCATTTCTTCAGAAGCCAGTATTGGCTCATGGAAAAGGTGGAGGAGGTTGATGTTTTCACAGATGATATTTTACTGTCTAGTGATGGTTTAACAGAAATGTGAACAACATTTATGATAAGTTTCTAACTCCAACTACCTCTGATCTTGCCGATGACGTGTTCTTTGGTTGTGATGAGCATGTCCATGTCGCCGCGCAGTCTGACGTCCAGCGAAGGCTTCTGGGCCTCACAGGCATCCACCAGGGCAGCGTACTGGTCTCTTGTCTGGGTCAGAACCTGCTGGTACACGGCGTCAGAGATCTGGAGAACAGGGAGACGGTCAGAGAGACTGAATGGACAGAGAACGTGTCGGTGGGACAGAAACTCACCAACATCCACTTCCTCTGTCTGTCGTGCAGCTTCCCCTTGAGCCGAGGGCCAATCGCATTTCTGAGCTCAGGCTGGAGCGTCTCCAGAACCAGGTTAGCTAGGATCTGGAAAACAGAACCCGGTTGTCACGGAGACGAACAGTTCGGTATGCAACGACCAACGAAATGCCTAGAACTAACTCTGATGAACGGACAGACAGATGAACGGATGGATTGAATTTAGTACATTAGCATTAGCATTTAGCTTACATTAGCAAGTTGCTAAGTAATACTGACTAACTAGACCTAGCTGAAGATGTTAGCTTTCAGAAATGAAGGTTGGAGTAAACTGACTGTAGATCTGATTGAACTGAAATTACATTTTTTTGTAAAGTACCTCGTTATGAACTGAATTAAAAATGAGCCAGAATGTTTGGTAGCGTGTTTTGGTAGCGTGTTTTGGTAGCGTGTTTTGGTAGCGTGTTTTGGAAGCGCGTTTTGGTTGTGCTGGCTTGCATCACAGCCAATCAGGGAAAACACAGACGTTTAAAAACAGCGCTCTCTCCTTCCTGTGTGGCTGCCTGGCCGCTTTAGGGAGGCTGATTTATGGAGGACACATCGACCTCGGCACCAACATAGAGGCTTAACTATTTACTGAGACTGAGCGGCTGGACTGACTCCACTGTTACCGCCTGTTTACTTAAAAGCTTGTTGGTCTGGAACATGAAACTATCAGTCTGCAGCAAATATTGTGAATTTAGTCCAAGAGTCACAAACTTAGAAAAAATTACTTTTGTACATTTTTTGTTTTTCTTAATATTTGTAGGTTTATCTTTTCATTTTAAATATATATTTTTCTCTTTTTTAATCTGTTTATGTGTATGTATATATATATATATATGTATATTAAATATATTTTTACATTTTTACAAACAATCTTAAGAATACATATATTCTTTTGTAAAAGTATATAATTTTAAAAAATACTTTTTCTTAAATACATATATTTTTAAAATAATTTTTGTCTTTAAAAAAAGAAAAACATACTTGCATTATATTAAGAAATTATTTTTTTAACATAATTTGTGTGTACAATTTTTATAATGGAGAAATTTGTTGACATATTTAAGAAAAGTTTTTTTTAAAGGAATTTTTTTTAACTTTTGTGAAAAAAGAATTCTTAAAATACTTTCATGCATAAATAAACATGTAAAGCAGCAGACTGCAGGCCAGGTATCTAAGGCATTAGCTTTATAAAAACCAAAATGAGGCAAAACTCGTATTATATTCTAATTTTAACATATCTGTATAGCATAGAAACTGATTCCTGCAGACTTTCTTTTGCATTTCTTTCGTCACACCTAAATATTCCATAGCAAGCATATTTCATGCAGCTGCTGCTTTCCTGCTGCAGGAACGCGGAAAATTATGTTGCTGCTTGTTTTCAGTTCTGCCCTGAAGGACGTGGCAGCTTCAGGATTACTGAAACTATTCAGGCTTTGTGTTTATTTTTATAGCTTCAGTCCTTCACACTGAAAGGACTGAAGTAGAAATATTAACATCAAATTTAACTCCTGGCCTGCTAATTATGAACACATTAATGTGGGGGTTGTGTCGATGATGCTGTGTTCTGGAAACATTGCGGTAGATTTGAATAATTGAAGTGCAAAAAGCACAAAGCTTCAGCAGAAACAGAAAGCAAATTATTTAGAGATGATAATCAGAAATGTTTATAAAAGCTCCAGGATTCAGGAGGAAAGCTCGCCGTTGAAAGCAGCGCTGCTCGTCTCTCATCACCTCGACTCTTCCTGAGAAATACTTTCTCTGTGTTTAACACGTCGCCACGGTAACAGCCCTCCCTTCAATTAGGGCGTGGCTCGTTAAAATATGCAGAGGCTCCCGCTGAGTTTATGTTGCAAACATGTTTGAGACTTGAATAATTTAAGGTCCTGACCTGAGGCGGCGACCCGCACATCATCTCCCAGGTGCCGTAGTGACCTTTGACCTGCCTGTAGCGCCTCACAGAGTCGGTGAAGGCCGGAGTCTGGACCGTGTTTTCCTCTGACAGACCTGGACAGAAATAAAGACAAATTAAAAAAATAAAATAAAATAGTTAGATAATTAAGATAAAAGAATCCCTAAAAAATATACAAAGTAAATATGGAAATTGACCAAATCAAATTGATAGACGTAAAATAAAATATAACAATTACATTAATCTGTAGTTTAAATAATTCAGAGGTGTTTGGATTTTTTTTTTCAAATTTAAACATAAAATCCAAAGTTACAAAAAAAATGTTATTTGATAAAATTAAACTTTGCAACGAGTAAAAAAGAAAAATAATTATTTGTTATGTTGGATTTATTTTGTTTCCCTGCCAACTGAGTCACAGCTGCTGCTCGGTGCATCAGAGATGCTCCCTCTGATGCACCGTCACACACGTCTGTGTGAGCCCTGAAAACAGGAAGATGTTGACCCGCCGGTTGCTATGGCAACCCTCCAGGTCCCCCCCACACACACACACACACAGCCAGAACAAAACGTCAGATCAGTTTGAGGAAGTTCACTCTCACAAAAACAGAACCGAGCTTCAGATTCTGGTTCCGTCCCAGATGCGTTTCTCCAGTTGATGCTAAACATGAACAGTTTCCGAATCGGAGCCGCTGGAAGCTGCAGGTTGCATGAGAAGCTGCAGCTTCCTGCTCTCCAGTTGGATGCTGAGTTGGACAGGAAGCCACAGTGGTGATTTGTTTGTTGAAAGCCCTAACACACACACACACACACACACACACCCCGTTGAATGCCCGTCAAGCCGTTGACAAGTGTGTGACTAAGAGGCGGCTCACAAAGACAGGAAGTTACCCAGAACTCTGGACGAGGAGGGGAACCAGACAGGAAGTTCTGCTGAGCAGCCGGGCTTTGGGCTCCATGTTCTCTGGATAGATGGCCACAGCACTCAAACACACACCTCACCAGACTGGTCAGCATCACTGGGACCAGTCCGGTCAGAAACAGGAACTTCTGTGTTCAGATTAATTGCAGCGAAGGGAGAAGCTTAGAAATGCTCGGCTTGCTGGATCAACCTGTTGACATTCCTGTGGCTTCAGGCGCATTTCAGACATGCGACTAATTCAGAAGAGAACAATGCTTCACAAAGCTCAACGTACTGGATGTTTTTACTGTTTTTATTCAAATATATAAATATATCCACTGTTTCACTGCAGTTGCTCTGATGCAAAACAGCAAAGCCACCATTTACTGCTTGTATTATTTGTATTTTTTATTGGCTTTTAAAAATAATTTTAGCATTTTAATTTTTAAACTATTAATTCTATTTGTAAATCCTTTTATGTTCCTTTATTTTGGCCCAATTCTGATCTTTTCATACAATAAAATCCAGTTTTTTTTTCTTCCATACGAGGAAATAAATCTGATACAAGTCAGACAAACAATCTGCAGTCAGAAAACTTTATTTTTTAAAGTTAGATATGTGTCATAATGCTGCACCAGAATACGCCTGGGGCCAGGCTGAGCAAACAAATAATTACAAGAATAAAATGATGTGAGAAAGCTGTAATAAGTCGTATTACAGACTTATTATTATAAGTGATTTAGACTTATCACTTATTTAGTGATAAGTCTAAATATTACAATAATAAAGTTGTAATTTTATTAGAGGCCTCCTCTAATAGAAGTAGTTAAGATGAATGTTGAGCATCTTCTGAATTCATCGTTTAACAAAATCAGCATCAAATTATCCCCAGCAGCACAACTTTTAAATAATTAAACTATCAAAATCTGACATTATTGATTCAATCAAAGCTTTTTTCTCTTAACTTTACGTCTTTATTTAATATTATGACTCATAAATATTGAGATTAATTAATTATAATTAATTATCCAGAACTCTTGACAAATTGTAATTAATCTGAAACATAATTATTCTTGACTGCATCAGTTTTGACCCTTTAAAAACCCATTAAATCTTAATTTTATGCGTTTTTCCAGGAGCTCTCCATGTTTTATCCTGTACAAATCTAAACATTTTCCAGCATCAAGCTCAGTTCAGATTACAGCTGTGCTGCTGCTGCGTGTGTGTGTGTGTGTGTGTGTGTGTGTGTGTTATTAATAGAACATGTGGCAGCACTTACCACGGTGGTTTTATTTAAGGCATTTCCCTTTCTGCCCGCCTCACCAACACTCAGCCGGTTCTCTCCTTCCTCTCTGACCTCACAGAACGTTTTTCTCTTTGCTCCCGCCTTTAAAATAAAATCCGCTCTAATTTAAGAACGTCTTTCTTCAACACTTCACACAGCGACACGCATGAGTGCGATTTCCCCGTATGGTCGTAGTGAATGGAAGCAGGAACCCACAGGACAGTAAACACCCACGGAAACACACCATCGGCCGCAGACATCACAACCGCCGAGCAGTTTTAGGTCCCCGCCCGCCTGCCGGCCGCCTGACGGCCTGGGAGTGAATTTAAGACGTTCTGGAAGCTAACACACACACATACACACACACACACAACCAGGCAGCATTTCACATCGTAAAGCAATGTGCAAAGAGCAAGTTAAGACGTAAAACTGCCCTTTAATTAATCCTAACAAATTCTGCTGGACGATAAATAGTCCCTGAAGTTATTGACATAAAAAATAATGTTGTTTTGAGACCATTTTCAGGTAAAATGGCTTCTCAAAAATCAATAAACTTTAGATTCTAATAAACATGTAACAGTAGAACTGGGAAAATCTAAATATCCAAAAATAAATAATGTTAATAACTCCTTATTAACATCATTTAATAAGCCTTTTGGTATGGAATGACTTTTAATGCATTGTTGCATTAAAAGCATCAGCTTTGCATTAGTCCATAAATAATGACACTTTTAAAGAAAGGTTGCTCTAAAACTTGCAGTGAAAGTGGCATCGCAGTAGATCTTTAAGCTGTTCAGTGATCTATAAGCAGGTAACAGTATTTTAAAGTCTGTTCTCTGAGCTACAGCCAGTGGAAGGACTTTAGGATTGGTGCGATGTGATCCGTCTTCCTGGTTTTAGTCAGAACTCCAGCAGCAGCGTTCTGGATCTGATTGATTATTTTTAGGCAGACTTTGAAGACCCTGTTGCAGTAATTAATGCGACTAAAGTTAAACAGGTGGATGAGTTTCTCTAGATCTCTCTGAGACATTGGTCCTCTAATCCTGGAGATGTTCTTCAGGTGATAGAAGGCCGACTTTGTGATTGTCTTCATGTTGCTCTTAAGGTTCAGGTCAGATTTCAGCCTAGTTTTCTGTCTTCTGACACAACATCATCTTGATTAGTTCAAGGGGGTCAGAGATGGCGCTTTCCAAGTAAATAAAGTCACTTCCTGTTCTGAGGGGGCGGGGCTTAGATGATGTCAGACCTTGATGACGTTGGATCGTCAGGCATCCAACCAAGTTCACTCCTGCCAAGTTTGGTATGAGTGACTCCGGGAGCGTCTCCAGCTGTAATAATTGACTCTACATGGTTTTAGTCGAACCTTCCTGCTGAGCGGAGGATTAACTCAATGATTTGCAAATCATCTTGTTAAGGTGATGCAAAGCAGTGGCCGGTCACTCTATCCAGGATGAAACAAAGAAAGCTTTAGCCGATTCAAATGAGCCCTCAGTTTGTCTGAGTCAACATTTAACTTGCGGTTTCTCCACATCAGAGTCGGCTGAACTGGAAAAGGCTTTATACTCCAGCCAGGTATTGAGAATAATTGATAAAAGCCAAAAATAAATAATTATCTCTGCAATGTTTCACAGTCCTATTAATTATTTCACTGTGAGTCGGAACCACTGGAGATAAATGTTGAATATGTAGCAACGGGAATCGACAAACCAAACTGGTTCTGATCAAACCTGACGGTTCTCATGTTGGAGACGGAGAATAAATGGTCAAAACCTCCAGATTACAAACATCCACTTCTAACTCAGATGACCTGTTATGGTCTGGAAGGAAAAATTACCATTTGTTTTCATTTATTGATTTATAAAGAACATTAAAAGCACATAATAATGCAGTCTTAACACTTAAGATGAAATAGAAAGTTTAAAAAGGAAAGTGTAAAGCAACGTTGTCACAGCTTCTGTTGTATCAATTAAAAGTGAAAGCACTGATTTGTGCAGTGCTGTTGCTGCTTTGGTTCAGTAGAAAACAAAAACCGTCTGTCCCAGCCATCCACATCTACTCAAGCAGAAACGGTTTCATTTTGTAAATATGTTGCAACATAAGTATTACATCACACCTGCTTTTCCACCTGACCGAAATCAAACAAGTCCATTCCTGTGAATGTTGGCCTGCGTTTCTTCATCAATGAACCTGTGAGAGTTCACATGCTCCTCATTTATCCTGCTCGTCACCATTCCTCAAAATCAACCACGCTGAAATTCAGAAACGTGACCCTCGTTGCCGGGAAGGCAGGCGATGAGCGCGCCGCCGACCGAAGATCGCCGAGGCAGGAGGAGGGGCGTGACAACACAACATACGAAGTGGCTGCAACTTCCTGCTGCGTCTCTGTGTCTCTAAACAATGAGATGTGAGTCATGTCACTGCAAGAAGAGACGGCTCAACAGCAGCTCCCCACCCTGATGAAAGAAAACTTCAAGTTTCCTCCTCGATGCTAATATTTCTAAATGCATTTGAAGAACGACAAGACTTTGAAGAATGACATTTTATTCCCAACGCTACTTTCACACAGCAGCATTTGATGCTTGATTCTGAGTTTTCTGTTTTGTTGCTGAAATCCAGTTTATTCTGCGTAATTATTTGAACTCAAGTTTCCGGCCCGCAATAGTATTTTATGTAGCCCTACAGATTTTAGACTAAACACCAACTTAGCTTAAATATGATCTTATCAATCAAATCAATGCAGGTTTTATCCATTTACCGCCAGATTATATGAATCTGTCCTTCCATTTTCTTGAGATTTATTGTGGAAATTCATGCAAAATCAACAAATTCCCACATTTTTTGCGCTAATAATTGGACATTTATTGCAGATTTTTCTCAAAAATTGTCAAAAACTTTGTTACTTGTTCTGAACAGCTGCCTCAACGTTAATTGATGTCAGATTATAATCCATGTTATACACAGAGTAACAAAGTCTCATTTTCCTTCTTTTAAAGATGACAAATGGTGCTCAGGGATTGGCTGCTCAACAAACACCAACCAATAGTGTCAAGTAGCTTTGTGCCAAAATATTTCAGCTTCCTAAGTTGCATTTCTTTTGACTATTTTACATTTGCGCTACGTAAACCTCCAGAAATAGACACATTTTCCACGAACACTGAAATGTAAAAATTCTCACAAAAAGTAGAAGGAAGGCTTGGATTGTTTTTGGTGCTCAGTTAAAAGACAGTGTTTGTTTTCTACAGTGACTCTCTAATTTAAGGTGCCTGCTGCGTATGTGTGATGATGTCATTACCGTTGTTGCTGTGTCTGACGCAGTCCTGCAGCACGGCGTGCCACTTCTGCTGCTCCTTCTCCGTCACCACGCAGAAGTAGTAGTGGCGGGCGTACGGGTGCCACAGGATCAGCGGGAACTGGGTGGCACACTTGATGAAGGGAGCGTTGCTCGGTTTGGCCTTGATTTCTGAAACGAAGAACAGAACGAGTCATTTGACGTAGTTCAGACAAAAAATATTTAAGAAAAGGTTGAAGAGACGTGGCCTTAAAGCATCATTTGTGTGTTGTTGATGGTACTGTGGTCAATGTTTTGGTATGCTAAATGCTAGCCTAATTAGCGTTAAACAGGAAAATCAGAATGGACCCGATTTTTATTAAACTCTGCAGAAACAAAAAGTAATTACCTGAAGGCCTTGTACACATGTAGCTGCATCTAAAAATAGTGTAAATGTCATTGCACACGGAAATCAGAAAACCTGCAATCTACATAAATCTGCTCTGAGCGTTGGTTTAAACATGCCAGGCCCATAGGGGGCAGTGTAGCACAAAGCCAAACCTGCGTCAGCCAATCAGATGCTTCAAAAATGCTTTGTTATTACCATTCAGTCACATTTTTTCTTGCCTTTTATCGACTCTCTTTCATTTAATGTTAACTGGTCAGTAAGATGCATTTCATTCAGTATTGTAAATGTGAAAGAATAACATATTTTATCACATTTGACTGACGGCTAATGTTAAAGCAGCGTGGTAAATGTGGGTAACCATGGCAACAAGTGAGCATCTGCAAAATGATGAGACTGCGGCTGTATTTTGGATGGTTCCCCACCTGGCAGGCTGCTGCTGAGCAGCTCCATGTACTCCTCCATGGAGGTCAGGGCCTTGTACCCGGCACAGTTAATGGAAACCTTCGGGTGCAGCGTTCGGTCGTGGGCCTGCGAAGCAAACACGGGTCACAAACCGGTTTCAGATCCTCGGAGCCAGCATCGGTTCACTCCGACGTCCGCTCACCGCTTTGCTCTCGTAGAGGTCGACGGTGTAGCTGTTTGGGATGAAGACGAAACGGTTCCTCCACTTCCGGTTCTCCTCCAGGTACTGGAACAAACCCCCGGAGAAAATGGTGTGACCCGCCAGAGGGTCCTGGAAGAATCACAGACCTTTCGTTAATCCCGTGAAGACGTTCCTGACGCATTTCTGACATGTTTTAGATTTATTTCATTCCCACGAGTCTTAAAACCTGAACAGGAATTTCCAAACAGTGATGGGAGGAGAGTTTTACCTCCAGGTGTTTACAGAAGGACGTGCAACACCCTGGTTTGTTTGCAGACTTCCTGTATGGGATCAAATAACTCTCACTCAAACGCAAGGAATGTTTAAGATGTACTTTTATGTATTCTAAAAATGTATCAATTAATAATGAAGGCCAGCATTAATCTAATGGATTCATTAGTTAGGATTTTATTTCATTGCACCATATTCTGAGGATTTCCATCAAATTCAATTTGATGATTAAAACCAAAACAAAATGGAAGATTTTTCGTGTATATGAGCAGCTGCCTGCATCTGCCCATGTGTGAAATGTGCTCCAGTCTTGAAGATAAATGTGCATTTATCTTCATTTTTCTTTTTAAATATCTTCTGCAAACTTGGATCTTTGAGTTTTAGAAATGTCAAAATCAACCAGAATTCCTTTGCAAATAAATATTTTCAGGATTTTAAGTGATTTAAGTCACACTTTAAGATGTAATTGCTTTGAAATGCTGAAACCGTAAAGGGTTTATTGTTAATATTAACTACGCTGATGCTAAGAACGCTATGTCAAAACTGTATTTAGCATGATGCTAATGCTAAAGAGCTAGCATCAAATTATTTGAGAGTGCAACCCTGGAACAACAATTTAATTCTGACATTATTCTTCTCTACTGTCTGTTTTTTATTTCTTGTTTGAAAAAAAGTTATTTGAAAAGAGAAACAGAGAAAACCCAGCGGTCATTCACTTCAAAATAAAAGCATGAGTATTTTGGTCGTCAACTTAAATTAAGTTGACGACCAAAACTTCAATACAGATGTTGATCTTTATTCATCTGAAAGTTTACAAGACAGTCAAGTAAATTAGTGCTTTAGAATTAATTTAGGGGAAGCTAAGTGCTAAATTGTTTCAGAGTTAGCTAAGTTATCAAAGCTAGCTCTGAAATTCGTCTTGGTCTGATTTTAAGGAGGTGGTTTCTGTTCTCAGATCTTAAAGAATGACTCAGTCTGAAAAGAGCAAATAAAAAAAGTACTGGAAGTTAAAAGATTAAAACATAATGGAGGGAGCGGCGCGTCTGTTAGCTTGATTAGTTTTCTGAATGAAGCAGCAACAGGGGCGGATCAGGAAGGAGAGACGTCTCATCATCAGCGGAGATGATTTACCTAATGAGTAAAAACACAAAACGCCCTGGGCTGTTTAGGTTCCTGGGGTTAAAGGTCAAGGTTAACAAATGTAAAGCTAATTTGACAGCAAAAATAAACTATTTTTAACTTGGGCACAAACTATGTTGTTTTATTAGTGTTTAATTGCTAAACCAACTTTAGTGTTTAAGGAAGTGGAAATTATACATCGTATAAATGATATAAAATAAAAGAAATAGATTAATAAAAATAATTTGATTTTGAGGATTTTCAACCAGTTTTCTTAATTTAAAGATGGAAATTTCTGAATGATGATCCGTGACCAGCAATTTTCAAATTCTTACCTTAATTTAGATAGAGACTTTGAGTAGGCCATTCAATTTGCTTTGGTGTCCAAAATGTGGTCCAGGGGCCATTTGTGACCCCTGGATTTATTTTGCAAACTGCCGTTCAAGAACGGCAGAAATTAACTTTTTTTTTTTAGTATTTATATTTTTTAAATCTCTTGCATAACACAAAATTTTTTTCTTTCACTTTTTTTGTTCTATTTCTATTTAATAAGTTGTGCCATAAACGTCCATCAAATCTTTACTCCTAGCAAATATAGCAGAGCAACATTCTTATTTTTGTTGCAGAAATTTAACTAATAGAGAAAATAAATTTAAGTAGTTGTAAACATTAATGCAAACGTAAAACGTTACATTTAATTTACTGCTGTGCAGCTAAAATAGGAAGAATTCACTAATATTTTTACGTGTTTATTTGGGGGAAAACAATAAAACTTTGACCTGACATTCTTCTTGAGGATTTTGGAGAAGAAAAGTCATTAATTGAAGCTGAAATGTAACTTTCAGCTCTGTGTTGTTGACGTTTAGGGCGATGAAACTTGCCTTTCGGTGCAGCAGCTGCGACTGCGCGCCGCCGCCTCCTTCTATCTCGAAGCGAACGACGTTGAAGAGGGCGACGGCGTACTGCTTCTCGTACAGATCGCCAAACTGCCTCATCACGTCTCTGGTCCGAGCTGCAGGAGCAAAAACACAAACACCATCAGAAAACTCATTTATTTTTTTTAATGCACGGTTTGTACAAATTTACACCTTTCAAAGTGAAAAAATGAAGAGAACGTTTCCAAAAGTAGTGAGTGCAGCTGGTTTATTAAAAATGCAGAACCACAAATCAATAATTTTTCAGTTGGAACATAATTTGTAAATTATTTGGCTCTTTTAACGTTTTCATTGCAACCAGCCTGCGAAATAATCTCAGCTGAAATGCTAACTTCATCCTTTCAAAGTTAATTTTGTCCAATTAGTCAGAACAGTATTTTGGGAAACAAATGGGAAGCCTCTAATTCAGATTTTTCTTTTTTTAGCAGCTGTAACTAAATGAACCTTTGACTTCCACATCCACTAAAAAGAGCCCAGATTGTGTCAACTTGGAGTCAGTTGTGTAGCATCCCAATAAAACCGTCTCAAGAACCTTCTGCAGAGGACAAATCACGTGTTTTAGTGCTGTAAACAAGCGAGACGTGGACTCTGGTCTGTTTATGGAAGCGTGGGGACAGGAAGGAGGGAGCAGAGCAGGAAGGAAGACGCTGACAGGACAGGATAGACATGGAGGGAATGTGTAGGAGACGGGGGACAGGGATTAAAAAACAGCAGGGACGAGATGGGAGGACGAGTC
The DNA here is from genome assembly GCA_010277015.1 of Poeciliopsis turrubarensis. Classification (NCBI taxonomy): domain Eukaryota; kingdom Metazoa; phylum Chordata; class Actinopteri; order Cyprinodontiformes; family Poeciliidae; genus Poeciliopsis; species Poeciliopsis turrubarensis. The sequence continues at coordinate 12,851,977 of VMRN01000004.1, forward strand.
TGAGGACGGGCCGAGTCAGAACCCGGTGAAGAAACAGCAAACGCAGCAAGAGACAACAAGTTTCTGATAACCGGCATCAGTATGGAGGAATCGCTTTAATTCAGTCACATTCAATCGTTCTTTAGCTTAAAGCATCTTCTTTAAAATCACAACACTATAACTGCATTGTATCAGGTCCAGACTTTGATTAGGACCTTCATTTTGTGGTCTTTTAGAGTTTCAGCAGTTATATGATTTGGAACAGGACTTTCTCGTAGAGACCAAAATTTGTGGTTCCATCAATGTAATGAAGCAAGAAAGCAGCCCCACATCACCACACCACCACCACCACTTTGTCTGACTGTTGGTTTCCACAACGTTATGCTTGTTTTCATCCCCAACATTTCAGAAAACTTTACTTGGATTCACACCAGCCCTGTTTAGTCCAACTCTAGTTTGTTTGCATGAAAGTTTATTCATTTAGGGAGTTAAGAATGCAGAATCTAACTCTACAATGGATCTCTGAGAACTCGTTTCAAATCCATGTGTGACCACCAAGTGGACCTCAGACAAAGCAGGAAGTGGACTGCAGCGCAGCACATTCTGGCCACCAAAACAAGCGTCCAAGTGCAAACAGGAGAAATGGCTTGTGGTCTTATACAAGACGAATCCTACAACTACTAAAATCTGATGGCACTCAATTTTAAAGTTAATGAAAAAGGAAGTTGTGACTCTTATTGTTGACTCATGTCCACTGACTGTAACTGAGGAACTCTGTGGTTCTTTACAGGATATTTTGGATTCTTCAGGAATCTTCTGGATGAGTCGCTGCTATTCTCTTGGTGTAACTTTTGTACCTTCTCCATTGTCAGGTTTCAGACCCTCTTGCTGGTCAGTCTCTGGTTCGGTTCTAGTGTGTCTCCATTGGCATTGTCTCCATCACTGATTGGGCAGGAGTCTGGGTGACCTATGATCCACGAAGAAACTGATGATGTCACTTTGTGTGGGTACCCTTGGGTGATCAGTTTCTCCAAAGTCTCTCAACAGATTTGTTCATCGTGGGTTGCCCAGTCCAGTTGAGTTCTCCATTTTGCCTCATCACGGATCCTACAGGCCAGTCAACAAATTCAGTCTGCTGCCAGTCAAATCACTTGTGCCCTTTCATGCCTCTGGTGAAAAGGGTTTCTGGTTGGCTAGCCATTCCTGGAAAAGCTTGCCTCTGTTTTATGTTTCTCTATTTGTGAATAATGATGGTTTAAGAAGGGTTAAGGTTACTTTTTCCACTCCGCCTGGTCAGTTTGGACAGCTTTATCTGAACCAGTTGGTTGAATTGCCATAATGGATCAATGAACTCTGAAGGAGAATTACCAGCCTTTAGTCTGTGACTGTAAACTCAACTGTGGTTGGGTTCATCAGCCGGACGATGATCCAAAACACACCAACAAGTCCAACTATCAAGACTTTTTTCTTTTTAAATGTCTGTTGGGACCTTTGTGTTCGTCTAAAGATAGTCTTCTTCTTTTTCTTTTTCTTCTTCTCTGTTTTGTTCTCTTGAGTCTAAATGCTCTGGTTGCCTCATTGAAACCAAAATAAAAATGATGACTCAACGGTTTGGCACATCAAGCCCCTCCCATCTGCATTCTGATCTCCAAACGTAGCAGCTCTCTGTTGGATGTTTGCTTTCATGCTCTTCATACCGACTGCGTTTTGCAGCAGGTAAGTGTTGGTCACTGCGGTTGGCTCTATGATTATACACTTTCCACCAGACGTCCTGCAGGGCCAAAGTCAACAGACTGAAATGCTTTAAATAGTCTACTGGAGATTAGAAAACGAAAAAATAAACCAAAACACTCTGTCTAATGTGTTTGACCTGAAGCACCTGTCTGGTCTGATGTAAAGAGGTTTCCCTCGTTGAACCTTAAGTTCCTCTACAGGACAAAAGAAATGTACTGTCTTGAAATGTGAAGGACTGCTGAGTAAGGCTGATTCAAACTGTTTTTACCAGGAAATGTGATTAATTCTCTGAGGTCAGGAAACAGGTGGCCTATCTTATGTAATCCTGTTGTGTTTTTCATCGCAGCAGAGAGGTGGGGGGTCTTATTCAGACACACTGGAGAAAAGACACACAGCTTTTAGACCGCGGGAATCTGGAAAAATTCCCATTTATCTCACTTTTTCTGCAGTTTCAGATGATTCCTGTTCCAGTTGAGCTTTTCCTGGTGATCCCAGTTACACCAGCAGGTTGTTGACATAATGTGGTCAGTCACTGTAAAGATTTGCTTAACTCCATTTATCTCTTGTGCTGCGACCGTGTAGCATTTGCATGCAACAGAGGGACAATGCTGTGCAAAAGTCTTGAATCGTCCCTTGTGCTGTATCCTACCTGGGCAATAAGTTGTCCCAATAATTATTGTGATAAATAATATTGTTGTTTGAGATCAATTACAAGTAAAATTTTGATAATGGCCGTCTCAAAGACCAATAAACCTTCACACCTGGAACTGGAAGATATTTTAAATATCCAACATGAAGTGGAAACAAACATCATTTACAACTGAAACCACAAATAAAATGGGTCATAAAATCTCTATAAACAAAATTTCCCTTCAAAGAATATAAATGGAATAAAAATGATTGACCTCATTTTAATTTATCATGCACCACTCCTTGTAGTTTTTACATTTTGTCACAATTCAGTATTTCAGATCCAACTTTTGCTGCAGCAAATCTTTTTAGAAATGTCTCTGCTGCCTTTGGATTTGGGTCTAGACTTTGACTAGGCAACACGAGCACATGCTTTGAGTTAAACTCCTCGATTGCCACAGTCTGGCAACTTTTGGATGCATCTCTGCTCCAACAAAGCTGGATTGAATGAGCGATCAACATCCAGGTGTTTGCTAGACCTGCTGAAGAGATAATTCAACGTTTAGGTTCAGGTGTGTTGGAGCAAGAATGCATCGGAAACTTTCAGGACGGTGGAGAACTGGAGATGTACACCGCTGATCTGGCTGGACTTGCATCCAGAGAAAAAGCTGATCCTTTTTCCAATCAGGAAAAGCTGCCAACACTCTTCAGTGTGGAAGCTGTTAAGGTTAGCAATTCTTTGGATCAGAAAGAGAAAATACAGACTAATTAAAAGGAAATTTTATTTAATACAGCATGTCAAAATCTGACTTCACTTCAGATTGCGAATAAACGAGAGAGCGCGAGACTTTCAGCAGGAAACAGTAAGGCTAAATGACTGAGATTTCAACTTCAGTCCTGGAAAATGCTGCATTTCCAGGAAGCCTTAGCAGAATTGAGGTAAGGATTTGTGTTAAATCGATAAATCTATTGGTGAACATGAAATTAAATCTTCAGAAGCAGAGAATTTGATTAAGCTACCCTAATTCCATCTCTTTTCTTCCTTCATATTTTTTTGGACACCAAATCATCAGAGGAACGACTTTAAAAGAAAACCAGTCTGGTTGTCAGTAACGACCTGAGACCAAACCGCCGTTACAAAGTCGGACCAGGACGTGTAATAACAGACACGAACCCAGGCGCTCTCCTGCGGCTTTTAGAGGTTTGACGCGAGTCGGCGAGGAAGATGAGCAGGTAGAGGCGGCGCAGAGGAAGGGCGCGGCGCGAAGCGGCCAGACGAACCGGGACGTGTCGCTACCTGCTGCCGCGTTCTGATCCGCTGCTCCCTTCATCTGCTCTGGAAACGACGCCAGCGCTTTACTGGAACATTCAAACACCTTCCAACAACTTCCAAGGTCATTTTCAAACTTTTTCCAGAACCTTTTTGGAGATAAAAACAAAACAAACTAAATCTATTCACTATCATTGATTACTGTTATTAATAATATATTGTTATATTGATCTACGGTCCATAGTGAGGATGAGGTTAACTAAAATATGTCTAAATTTTATGTTATTAAATGTGTCTGACTGCAGCAAAACACTAAAAAAACAAATCCCCAAATTTAATATTCAAAAATAAAATAAAATAACGTAACAACTCAATATACAAAGAAAGTCACAAAAAACTTTCTGGCAAAATTTTCTGACATTTAGTAAATAAAAGTAATTTTAGTCTTTCCAACTAACCTAAAACAGAAACGTTATCTCCGATTTAACGTCAGACTGAGAGGAGAAAAAAAAGAAAATATCTGGTTTCATTTGTAAATTTTCTTCCAAATTTAGTTTTTTAATCAAACGTTAAATTGAACTTTATTACAAAACTTTGCTGTTTGAATATCAGGACCTTCAAGGACTTTCCAAACCTGAAAACACCTTGAAAATTCAAGCATTTTCAAGTTTCCAAACTTTAGATACAAACAACAAAAACTAAAAAAAGACAGTTTGAATTCACTGTCACACATTGTTTATCAGTGATTAATGATGTTATATTAACCTACATTCCACAGCAAGAACAAAATGAACTAAAATAAAAACCACAGCCTGATGCTGCCACCGCCTTCTCCAAATATTTATATTTGTCTGATGTGATGTTTTGTTGGTGTTGGCCTATAAAACAGCTTCTGAAGATTTAATTTAACTATCGTCATTTTATTCTTCATTTTTAACCGTTGTGAAGGTGAATCTAGTCTCTGTTTTATCAGGTTTTCTGTTTTGACTGCTGAAAATTCCCACTTTTTGAAACGCATCATCAAATACCACATTTTAGGATTTGACTCAGCAGTATTTTCTCTGTTCTTTAGTCTTTGGATGTGAATTGATTCCTCTATAGATTTTATTTATATAATTGTTTCACATTTCAATTATTTTTATTGTTTATACATCATCATAAAGTTTAAATTGAATTTTAATAAGTTAGAAGCTCATTGACTCATTAAAATTCTTCTATTACAATTAAACATTTGACTGATTGTAACCAGAACCCAAACCATGATGGGTCCTCCACCGTGCTTAAAGCCTTGATGCTCAACAGTGAGGAATACCAACAAATATCAGGATTTTCTATTTTCCAAAACTGAACATTTTCACTTCTTTCATCCTGGAAACATGAACAGACGATGCTTTTCTTTATGCACTTTAGAGTTCAATAAAAATAAAAAATAAAAAATCTGATAAATGTTGGAAAAAAAAAGTAGGATTGATGCAACTCTTGTTAATAAATTTGCATATTTTCTACCAAATATATCAACCAATCTGGACATATTTGGTCTGAATCAGATGTTTCTGCCTGCCCTGCGACAGACTGGCGACCTGTCCAGGGTGTACCCCGCCTCTCGCCCGGAACGCAGCTGGAGATAGGCACCAGCACCTCCCGACCCCGTTAGGGAGAAGGGTGATGGAAAATGGATGGATGGATGGATGTTTCTGCCATTTTCTGACTTTTCCTGCTTTTTGGTCACAGATTAGTTCAGCAGCTTTTACTGTTTTAATCTCTTCTAATCTGGAAGGAACTTCCGGAAAATCACAAAACTGCTGAAACACTGACTTCCTGTGAATTAAAGCTAAAGTCCGGCTGTTTAGAGTCATAATAACTGGAACATTGCTCAACGTATTTGATCATATTTGCTTGATTTTGATTATTTATCGCTTGTATTTTAATTGGTTACTGCATTATGCTTTAATCCAGATGGAAATGAGCATTTTGATAAATCCGGTAGATTTACTGTCGTAGATTTACTGTCGTAAAAGTAAATCTTTACTTTTACTGTCGTAAATCTACCGTTCACTAACGTCCCTGACCCTTTTAAGTAAATTCAAGTGAAGTATGGATAGTGAATGATTTATCATTGGCACTAACATCACTGAATTCAAAATTAACTGAATTTTTCCCGCCCAGAAATGATTTTCTGTCTAATTTTTTACTAAACAGCTGCTGCCTCATTAGACAGGGTGGTGCTGCAGAGTGTTTTTGAGAAACAATTTTTAAGTTTAGCCTTGACTGGTCTTTGACTAGACCGTCTGAAAACATAGTCTAAGGTGGTTTTCCTGCTGGATGGTGAACCACCAACAGGTTTCCTTCCATTTTGCCTCATGAAATCCCAATGAAAACATTTCAACTTGAATGAAAGTATTTAACCCAGCTGCATGCAGGCGCTCAATCTCTTTGAACAAAGAGGCCCTTCCCTTTTTTCCTTTTCTCGAGACTTCACCAGAAAGCATTTCACTCGCCGCTTCACAAAAAGCAACAACAAACAAGAAGAGAGTCTCAGTTCAACAATCTTCAGATTCCTCCTTTCCAGCAGCAGCAGGGAAACCACCAACAATTAAAACATGCAGTAAAGGAGCAGAACCCTGATGTAAAATCCCTCTGATTGGGTTTGTTTCCATGCTCTGCTGGAACATTTCTCAGTGGGAGGCAGATCAGTCCCAAACTTAGACAAACATACCCCCCGCCTCTGCTGGAAACCTGCTTATTATCTCCGTTTTAAGAGTCATTTGAACTCTAAAAATGGAGAAAAGTGCTCCGATTTGGTGCGTTGGAGCCTAAAAAGGCAAAGCAAAGTGGATAAATCGGTGTAACCTGTAATCATCTCCCGCCTGCTCTCGTCCAGGTGAGAGGAAACCACGTCCCCCATGGCGACAGTGTTTCCCAGCGGTGCTAACTCCCAGGTTAAACCTCCAAGACTCCGGCGCTCTGCAGGGAATCTGCTCCAGGCTCCCAGTCCGGCCGGTGCTGCTGCGGCTTCCCTCCTGTTTGGCTCCAGAAAACCCCGAGAGGGAGGAAGACGAGGAGGAGGAGGAGGAGGTGAACACTGCTCCCTTTCACAGCGAGGCAGCAGGACACACCCTCTGGGAGTCATCACTGGTCCAACGTGTTCAGTCGGCCGGGCCAAAGGTGTGGCCTGGAGTCTGTGTTTGCTTGTTTTGTGTTATTGGAAACATTTTATATTTTTACTGGTTTTACAGCTTCACTGATCAGCGTCATGATGAGACGTATCAGCTCTGGTTTTAGGCTGTAACATTTTGTTAATGTGCTGAAGTTTCCCTTTGTGTGCTTAGATAAACAGAAAGCATACCTGCTGATGAAAACAGCAGGTATGCTGCCCCCTTGTGGCCGCGTTCAGAACTACAGTTTAAAATCTACTAAGAGTTTTTAATATTTTGGCTAAAATTAGCCAAAAACTGAACTGATCAAATGATCAGTCATTTATTATTTAAAAATTACATCATCAGACTGACCAAAATATAAAGTTAAGTGGAGATTTTCAGAACCAAAATGACAATAATTCATATAAAGAACAAAAAATAACAAAGTCAGGCAAAATAAAATGTTTCCAAATCTGTTTCCTTCAATAAAAAAAACAGAATTTTTAACAAAAACTGCAAAACACTGTGTCTGTTTATGGTGAGTGTTTGATTAAAACATGTTTGTTTTTTACTTAGTGGGAAGAAAATCCAGAAATTTTGCTTAAATAAGAGCAGAAATACTTTATAGTAAAATTACTCAAGTAAAAAATATAGTGTAGTAACAATACTCCTAATGGTAGATTTTTATTTATTTTTTTAAAGTGAATCAAATATCAACTATTATGTAATTTTTAACTGTTAAATGATTCATGGTTTGATCAGTTGTACTTCATCTTTCCTCCATGTGGTGGCGCCGCTGCTCTTTCATTACTTGACAACTTTTTTGCTTTTAAATAATAATGGTTTTTGTTTTATTTTAAAACGAGAGTAATAAAATTTCGACTCTTCAAAAACATTTTGTTGTGAATTTCCTGCTATAAACTAAGCTGAAAAAATATAATTTTCTGTTACATACAAAAAATGCCAACTTGAAACAGTTTGTGGCGCCCTCTGCAGTGCGGCGCCCATGTATGCCAAACACATTTGAATACTTTTCTTTTACTTATGTTTGTTTTTGTTTTATTTTAATACCTAATAGAAATAAAATAAGACATTTCTTACAGTAGATGCTCAGTTTTTTGTTGCTGCATCCGGATAAAAGTCTCGTTCTGACTGTAAAGTTGCTTGTTGTTAATTAGGGGAGCTAATGATCACGCACGTCACGCAGTCCAGGCTGCGGGTGGAGGAGGGGGCCGGTGCGCAGTGACGTCTCCATCTGGAGGCTCCGCGCTGCGGTGAGAGGCGACCAGAGGAGGGAGGAGGCTCATCGCTCCGCAGCAGCAGCAGCAGCAGCAGCAGCATCATGGCACCGATCGGACTGAAGGCGGTGGTCGGAGAAAGTAAGACTTCATCCTGTTCGTGGTTGTCGGGGATTCTGGTGGAGATCTTTATGCCAGCAGCATAAAGATGTTTGGGTTTCTGCGCAGGCCGCGGGTCTTCATGAGGATGAGGATGATGAGGATGATGATGATGATGATGATGATGGTGGTGCTAAATCACTCGTGCAGCTCTGATCTCCTGCAACCTGCGCTGCTGATGCGCAGAAAACCGTGAACCTTGTAATCCCTAATTACGCTCTGGTTTCATTTTAGCAGCCAATCAGCGATTTGATATCACCAATAATCCGACTGAAGGTGCAGAATGAGTGAAATATGGCGATGCGCGGGCTGATCACAGCAGAGCCTCACCCTCTGATGGAGCTGGAGTCGTTGCGTAAAAACAGCCCCGCTCGCGCACACCGACCTGAGGAAACGCGTTTGCTTTGTTCATCCTCGGTGACGCAGCAGGCCGGAGCTGCGCGGTTTGAGGCGAAGCTTTGGTCAGACTCAGGCTGGGTGTTTGGTGATGGAGGCCTGGATAACAGAGGTCATTAAAAACCGGCTTCGCTTTCATTTGCTGCAGGCTCCTTACTGTGGCTGCGATTTGATCCATTTAATAATTAAAAGCAGGAATGGGCATAGTTGGAAATGTTTATTATTTATTCATCTTCTCATTTAAATTAAGTTTCGATGTCCTTCACTCTCTCCAGGAAGGGTTTTCAGAGCACATACAGATGTTAAATATAAGAAAATGCAAACCTGAAATCATTTTTTGGCGCCCCCTGTAGCCTGGCGCCCCTACATATGGCATATAGTCCATTTCTACTGTTGGCGTCAGGATACCAACAACCAACACCTCCCTCTGTTAACAGTTCAAACACCAAACATGCCTTAATATCCATTAATACTCACAGAACTACAATATCAATATCTGATCAATACCAGCATGATCAGATTGTTTAGTTTGAGATTCCATTTTGAAATGTTATTGTTTTTCTGTTGTAGTTTCTAATTTCTTCCTTTGATTTTCTTTCTAATTTGAAATTTTTGCTCTTTATTTAGGAGAAACAATCATTTAATGTTTTATTGTTTTAATAAAACTTTGTAAACAAATATAAATTTGGTTCAAATTCAAAAGTTTCAGCAACATAATTAATAGGAAAAAACAGAAAAACACCTGAATGTTTGTTTGACACATCAAACTTAAATTAATACCAAAATATTCAGTATTTCTGTTACCAAGCTGCATTTTCTGTGAATTTTTATTAACGTTCCACAGAAAAACCTGCAAATATTGAACCAATATTTTTGTTTGCTGCTTTTTTGTTACTTTTCCCCATAAATCCTGACACAGTAAATACTTAAGACCCGTTTTCTTCTCTCTGGAGGAAAATCGAAATCAAAACGAGTCAAAATTAGATTCAAAATGTCAAATATTGGCAGCTGGGCCAGAAAAGGCCTGATTGGTGCATCTTTAGCTTTTCCGTCCAAATAAAACAAGTATGTTTGTATATTTAATAGGATGATTAATAGGATTTCTGGCCTAATCTGACCAGATTCATTCAGTTCAGACTGTTTTGGTTGCAGAAATACAGAAACACTATAAATACAATACAATGAGTCACTTTTGATATCAAATCAAGTGTTACAATATTTCATTTAAACATCAGAGAACTCAGTGTTTTCTTTTTTTATTTTTGTTTTGCGTAGTTTAATCCTTATGAGAAAAAAAGTCCAAATTAAAATTGTAATCTGGTGATGAAACCTCATCAGAAACGGTCTGTGTCCAGGATGTGTGTGGTCTGCAGAGATGCTACCTATGATGTAGCACATATCCAGAAAAAGAAAAAACAAACAGTTGTAATTCTTTATCATTTAGAGCCGACGGGTCCAAAACGTCCCAACAGTAAACTGAGCATCGAATATTTCAATAAGACAAACTAATCCAGTTTGTTTAAGATCAAAACTTTAAATTTATTTACTTGCTTTGTATATTTGCTTCGTTAAAAGAAAAGCATCCAGTTTACTTGGGAATCATTTGGAAAAATAAAATACATAAAAATTTAGTTTATTCTCGGTATAAAAACAGGATTTGTTTCACTTTTTACAGTATTTGGTGAAGTTTAATGAATTAAATTTTGCTTTAGAGTAAAAGGTTTTGGCTAAATGTGTTCAGATTTACTACAAAATAAAAGGAAATTTAAAGAGGCTGGTTATTAAATATTAATATTTTACGTTGTATCTTTTATTTTTATTATCTTAAATTGAAAATAAAATCACCTTCACATTAGCCAGCATTGTGGGGCCGCAGAAGATCAGTCCGGCGACCGCAAATGGCCCTCGAGCCGCACTTTGAACACCCCTGATGAAATCTCACCAACAGCAGATCAGTTCTTTAAAATCATTTCCCTTCGGCCTTCATAAGCGCCACCTTTAATAATTTAAGCTGCCAACTCCAGGAGCGGCGAGCCGTGGCAAACATGGCGGCGGCGGACGCCGCAGGCCGCACCTGCATCCTGCGACGGGATTGGTGGAGGTGGAGAGGGTTCCTGCTGCAGCCGGGATGAAGGAGGGAGGAAGAGGAGGAGAGAGGGGGGAAGGGCAGCAGGCGGAGGCTGGCGGAGGCTGGCGGAGGCTGGCGGAGGCTGGCGGAG
>VMRN01000004.1:12862748-12971019 GCA_010277015.1 Poeciliopsis turrubarensis
GGAGGCTGGCGGAGGCTGGCGGAGGCTGGCGGAGGCTGGCGGAGGCTCCCCTCCCCCATCAGATGGGGAGATTCGATTCTCCTGATTCTTTGAATTTTGAATTTATTTTTTTGCTTCATGTTCAGTGAGATTAAGTGCAAAAATGTTGGAAATATAAACAACGATTATTAGTTAGATTTACACACATAAACACATTACCACCGTATAATTAGTGCATGATGTTCAGACATTTAACCAGTTATTCTGATGATTAATCAAAACATTTCCACGTTCTTCATATTTTATTTATTTAACCAGTAAAGCTTAATTTATACATTATTAACAAACAAAAAAATGTTACAATATAAGTAGTTTTTAAGAAAGAAAGCATGTTGGCTAAAAAGCAGTAATAGCAGGTGATTCAGGAAGGTTTTCCTCTCGTGTTTCAGCTGTTTCTGGTTTTGAGTCTTAAATGTGACGATGTTGAGATTAAAGGAGCAAAAAACGAGTAAATTCAGAACGAACTGAAAAGTTTCTCTGAGGAAACAAATACAGAAACAAATGAAGCCAACAGACTTTTTCACTCTTTCGTTTTAAAGTTAGTGTGGCGTTAGCATTAGCATTAGCATTAGCATTAAACAGGCAGGAAAACCTTTTGACTTTTTTTTCTATATGAACATTTAATTTATCTCTGGTATATTTTTTACAAGATCCAAGCGCTGGCTGTGCCTGATATCATAACTTTCTTTTATATCTAGAGTATAGAGATAAAATGTCAAAACATGCTGCTATATTTACTACCACAGACAGACTGAATGAAAACACTGCTGTGCAAGAAAACTGAGCTGAACCACATTCAGTCAGTCCAGATTACAGTCAGTCCAGATTACAGTCAGTCTGACAGCAGAGCTCGGAGAAACAATCATCCTTACATTTCGTCCTTTTACCCAAACGCAAAAACTCTGTTGGTTCCTCAGACGGCAAGAGGGAGATTATATAATCTGTGTTTGAAGAGATGGATGTTGGAAAGTGAAGCACATCTAAAATTATGTTGCACAGAAGCCACCCAGTGACCTTGGAGGCGTCACTGAACCAAAGCAACACACACACACACACACACACACACACACACGCACACACACACACACACACGCACACACACACTCGTCTGGCTCCAGTGTGTGACGCAGTGCCCCTCTCTAAACAACGCTGCTCTGAGACATGCAGAGCATGAAGAGCTCTGATTTATGTTGAGCTCCAGCACATTTGGTCAGCTGGGTTTACCACCGAGTTCTGTTGTGGACTCACCATCCAGAAACCTCTTGCTGCGTTATAGTTGGTTGTTTAGGAGGCTCCACTTCTGCTTTTCAAAGATGTTGGCGGTGTGTTGGCGCAGCCATTTTCTAGTTGAGTTGGCAGCAGCTTGTTTGGATTTAAAGTGACAGGACGCCCTAAAACAGCTACAATCTGTTTGACTAAGAATGATTTTCTCCCCCAAAAAGTGTGATGAGCATGTTTTGTTTAGGCCGTAGTCGTATTCTAACTTGGAATAATTCGCCCTGAGGATTTTGCTGAAGGTGAAGTTTCAGTGACTTCACTGTCGTTTGAGTCCCACAGATCCGACCTGTAAACGTTACAGCTGAATCGTTATGACGAGCCTCGGCTTCACGTTCTGCATCCTGTTGAACAGGCTGAGGAGCTGCAGAGACGTGTGTTTGTTAATGTTTTAATGTTTGGTTTGCACAGCTGTTTGCTGTGTTTGTTCAGCTCCTTCCCTCTCATTGTGTCTCTATCGGAGACGGCAGAGAGGAAAAGTCCACACGGCTCTTTCCTCCTGACACAAACAGTTTTCCGTCGGCGCAGGCTGGAAAGTTTGGTTCACAAATGATTAAACAGGATTTTTATCAGTGCTTGAATGTAACTATTTAAAATGCTGCATTTTTTAAAAAAAATATTAATTGCAGGATCTCCAGCAGTGAAATTAAAATGATGTGAAATTGAGTTCATCTGTAAAACAAGTAGCTTTGTTAAGGCTGTTCATATTGCAGGCTGAAGTTATTTATTTTTATTAGCAATGTTTGACTCTTCAAACTCAGAAATTTCAGTTTCTTTTCTAGAAAATTTCTGAGATTAATCTGAAAATTTCAGGTTCTTTTTTGCAGTTTTTCTACTTTCCTAATTCTGATTTTTTTTTTCTAAGTTTCTGAGATTCTGAAAATTTCTGAGTTTGTTTGTTTTTGTTTTTACTTTTCAAACTGAAATTTCTGAGTTTCTTCCTAGAAACTTTCTGAGGTAAATGAGGATTTTTAAATCCGTCTGCATGAAGGAAATGCTGAGTCGGCAGCTTTCGCTTTGATTTTTTTTCTGTTTTAAAAATAATTCTTATTCTGATCAGCAAATGCTTAAAGAAGTGAGGAATATTTAAACTTTTGTCTTTTTCAACTGAATTAATGAAACAAATGATCCTTTAAGTATCTAGTTGTTGTATTTCTAGTATTTGTTGATTTTATTTTTCTAACTTTTCTCTAATCAAATCTCTAATTACTTAATAATCTGAATTTTCTTCTTACTATTTTTATTTATGTAGTTTTAAGTTTCACCAAACGACCAATCAGCAGCTTCATAAATCTGCTACTTCCTTTTCTTTCTTCTTTAGATTAGCATTCTGTAATCCAGTTAATCTGTGATAATCCATCGGGGTTTGAGAGGCTGAGCCTGTCGGTCCAACATGATGTTAAACCGCCGGTCCCTGTGAATGTTTCCGGCCTGGACCTGCTGGCAGATGGACGGTCACTGATCGGGCCAATATCGGCGTAAACATGGATCCATGTGGCAGCAAGCCGGGTTAATCCCTGAAACGGGCTGGGATTAAAGACTTCCAGCCAAAACAGGAGATATTCATCGTTTAGTTTATTCTGGTGGCGAAAGTTTGCACTAATTTCTCCCAGTTTTGATCAAAGTCACCTGGAGAATCTGTTGCTCTTTGTTTACATAAAATCCTGGATTAAAATCTCTTTATTCTCTTGTTGCAGAGATTATGAACGATGTCATCAAGAAGGTGAAGAAGAAGGGAGAGTGGAAGGTGAGACGTTCTGCAGTTCTTATCATTTTCACCCAAAACTGCATTAAAATAACTATTTTCTTTCTGTAAAACCCAAAATTACATTTAAAAACTGGAAAAACCTGTCAGCATTTCTAAAAAACAACTAAATATTGATAAGTTAACTTTAATTTTTCCAATTTATTTTAACACGTAAAGCATATTAATAATTCCCTCCATTAAACTCTGTTGTTGTCTCCAAAACTGCCTTTAAAAAAGATTTTTCTTTCTCTCAACCCTGAAATTACATATAAAACAGGGAAAATGTCAGTATTTATAAAACTTACCCAGACGTTTATAAGTTACAATTTATTTTTCCAGTTAATTATTTTACATATGAAGCATATTAATACTAATTATTGATGTTTTTGTGCCCCAGGCTCTGATTGTGGACCAGCTCAGCATGAGGATGTTGTCGTCCTGCTGCAAAATGACGGACATCATGACAGAGGGCATCACCAGTAAGAACTGGGTTTATCCCATCAACCAGCTGGTCAACCAGCTTCCGCTGTGTTTCTGAGATAAAAAAAAAATGTTTAAAGTTGACAGGAAATGTGAAAATGTCACCATGTGTTATTGGAAGACAAACACCAATTATAAAGTTTTAAAAAAATATATAAAAAACTGAAATAAGTAACCAAACTCAGGCTGGAGGGGGTGCAAGTAAAGCCTGGCAGCCCGCCAGGCTTATTATACCCCGGAGGGAAAACTTGAAGTTTATGTGCTATTATTCTTAATGAGTCAAATTCATTTTCATTTTGGGTCAAATCCAGATCCTGAATGCATTGATAAAACCCACTAAACTCTTAAAATATGAATAAATACTTAAAATTAATCTACACTGACCATCTCTTCACATTAATGTAATTGTGTTTGTGATTATTTGCAATGAAACTCAGTGTTTGCGGAACTCATTTAGAAATATTGGCTGTCTTATTTTGAAGTTAAACACGACTTTATTACTCACCACAGCCGGTTAGCATCACCATGCTATGAACGTTAGCATCACCATGCTACGAACGTTAGCATCACCATGCTAAGAACGTTAGCATCACTTAAACCTGATTTTATGCGCTAGCTCAAAATGTAAGAGGATTTTTGTCAATTTTGAATGAATTTCCACAAGAAACTGGTATGATTAGGAATGTTTAACTAAGTGTTTCTGCCTGTACCTTTAAAGTTGTGGAGGACATCAACAAGCGGCGAGAGCCTCTGCCCAGCCTGGAGGCCATTTACCTGATTACACCAACAGAGAAGGTAAAAACACTGAATCATGACTTCGCTTCATTTGTCACAGCTTTCTTCATTTAGATAGGGCTGCTGTAAACAAATGAATCAATGAAATCCTCCTGGATGTTATGCTGCTAACGCTTAGCTTTCGTCAACAACTCAGGTGGAAGTGAGAGCGCTGCGCAACACAAACAACGACCCGGCCGGAACACGGTGCATTAAATAATAAAACGTAACTTAACGAAGCTTTGAGGCAGATAAATTTTAATAGCCGAGGTATTGGAATCACTCGAGGAATCGTTTCAGCCCTTTATTTCAATACCTCATGTTTGGCAACATGAAGTTCCCTGAAAGATCCTAAAAAGCACCAAATGTAAGAAACTCAGAAACTAGAGGAGGGAAAACTTCTGCTAATGCGACAGAGCCATTTGGGTAAAATATGTTGGTATAAAATGAGCAGAATAAAGTAATAAAATCTAAATGTACATTTATCTTTATTAATAGTGATGAATTCAGCTAGCATTGTTTTATTAGCTTAGCAAACAGAAATCCAAAGTCACTTTTTAATGCAAGTTTCTGATCAATTTAACACAATAATGACTGTTTTACATTAAACTTGCCTCATTCACCTCAGCTTTGTTTAGCACTGTTAGCCTCATGAGCACATGCCTGTTATTTTTCATTTTTCAGTCCGTCCACACGCTCATCGCGGATTTCAAAGACCCTCATTCAGCCAAATACAAGGCAGCCCATGTTTTCTTCACTGACTGTGAGTTACACACAAATACACCCCTGGGAAATGTTGCTCTTAATGGACGTATTTCTGCTTAAACTGGGAGTTGTTAAGAAACATAACGTGCTAATGTTAGCATAATGTTAGCACATTATGCTAGCATCACCATAATGTTAGCAATCAGTGTTTGAGAACTGGAATATATTCTTTTAAAAAGTCTGTTTAATGTTTAACCATCACAAAACTAAAATGATAAAGTAGTCCTTCAGTGTATAAACATGAAGTTATTCTACTATGGATGTTTTTCATTAAAGTTTGTAGAACATCGGTCAGAAGAAACGAGTTTAAGTGTTTGTTTCTTCCAGCCTGTCCTGATCCGCTCTTCAATGAACTGGTGAAAAGCCGAACCTCCAAAGTCACCAAGACTCTGACGGAGATCAACATCGCCTTCCTGCCCTACGAGTCTCAGGTAAACGAACAGTTCAATTTAATTGGCGACTGATTTTCATTTTGCTTGTCAATTTTCTGTCCTCACATTTAAAATACGTAGAAGTTCATGTTTAACTCGATGTCTGAAGTTTAGTCCATCTCTTACTCATGTTTGACAGTTTCTGTGAGTTGTGGTGCTAAATTGTTGTTACATTCGCTCCACATATGATGAATTTATGTCTAAACATCTCTACTTTGGTGTTAAATTAAGCCTTGCAAACCTAAATCTGCAACAGAACTAAAACTTCCTCCACTTTTCCCAATAAGCTACGTTTGTTCTTTCTTTTTCAACTTTAAGTCTGGAGGAGAAAAACCTTCCTGTTGCTCATAAAGTTCTCTTTTTAGATGGTTAAATAATTAAGTTTAAAATGAATACATTGTCATATTAAACTTCATATTTCAGAATGAAGTTTCGATGTGAGAGAAAGTTTCAGGTTGAAAATTTGGGAATCTCAAAGATAAAGTAAGATGTCATCTGCATATAAACGAATTTCGCTTTAACATTGATGCAGCTTGTTATTAAATCCCAAAAGGTCAGAAAAATTAAGATTTATTCCTACAATATTGAAGCATAATTATGAATAAAAAAGGTATTTAGAGCTTAATAGCTGGACAGATGCCCATGTTTTTAAATATTGCAACTCTTTTTTTGTACATTTTTGGAAAAATGATCCAAGTCACATCCATATTCCATGGACGTCTGATGTTATAATATCTAATAACTGCACAGTATTTATCTGTCATAGTCAATCAATCAATCAATCAATCAATAAATCAATCAATCAAGTTTATTTGTACAGAACATTTCAAAGAGTTTTACGTCATAAAAACACAAAAATACACTGATGAACTGAAACGTTACATTTTTCTGTCGAAACATCAAAATGTTTAAGTTTAATTTATGACGATTCAAAAACAACTTTAACTAGGACGGTTTATAGTTTAGGTTTAAATTTCTAGAAGTTCATCCTAGATGTATGGTTCAGAGAAGCTGAATGCTGCGTCTCCATGTTTGTTTCTCCTATCGATGTTTTTAAATTTTGCTTTTTAAATATTTAAAATGTTTTTGTGTAGAAAATCTGTTTCTGTTCTGTTATTTATGGCATAAATTGAATGAAATAAATGTTGTTTGTTGGGAAACTGCAGGAAAAAGACATAGAGATAAAAAGCGTCTTCAGATCGATTAAAGTGACGCAGTGAAGGACAGAAATACTCCCAGATTGTTTTGTTTTCTGATTTGGTTTTAGATTCAGAGAGAAAACAGAGAATCGGATGCTGAGTCATGATGTTTCCCGCAGGCTGATCCAGAAACACTCACATTTCTCACACTGATTCCTTCCCTCCATGTTTCCACAGTCGATTCTGTAATTCAGCTCCTCTTTTATCTTGTTACTTTTCTCTATTTTTTCCCTCCATCTTCACCATTAACCCATTTTTTTGCGGTTTTGCTGCGTCCCCCTCTCCTGTCAGCCGTGATTAATTCAGAGTCTGTGGTTTTGCTGCTTGAGGCAAAGCGATGCCTCTCTGTCCCGCCCACAAGCAGAATGAATGAATCCTATTGGCCGGAGCCAGACAAACGCTGACGTCTGTAGCCAATCGCTGCTGAGCAAAGCAGAGATCCAAACGGCAGAGCAGAAACGGTCATGTGACGATGGACAGATGGAGACGGAGGAGAGGAAAGAGGAGAGAGGAAGAAAAACTGTAAAAAGAAAATAAAAACAAGAAGAAAGTAAAAGAGTGAAAAAATAAAAATAAAACAACAATAAAGAGAAATGAAACACAATAAGAGAGAGTAAAACGAAAGAGGAAGGAAGAGAGAGGAACAGGAAGGAAAAAGAGCAAGTAAAAGAGTGAAAAATAGAAAGAGAACAAAAGAAAGAAAGAGGCTCATTCTCTGGTTTAAGTAAAATAAATTCCACAAGTTAAATGTTTGTATCAAGTGGAAGATAATCAGTTGAACTGGGTTGAACTGGGTTGAACTGGGTTGAACTGGTGTGTGCAGGTTAAACTGGGTTGAACTGGGTTGAACTGGTGTGTGCAGGTTAAACTGGGTTGAACTGGGTTGAACTGGTGTGTGCAGGTGTACTCCCTGGACAACCCGGACGCCTTCCACAGCTTCTACAGCCCCCATAAGGCCCAGCTGAAGAACCCGGTGATGGAGCGGCTGGCCGAGCAGCTGGCCACGCTCTGCGCCACGCTGAAGGAATA
The DNA here is from genome assembly GCA_010277015.1 of Poeciliopsis turrubarensis. NCBI lineage: Eukaryota > Metazoa > Chordata > Actinopteri > Cyprinodontiformes > Poeciliidae > Poeciliopsis > Poeciliopsis turrubarensis. Next base: position 12,870,488 of record VMRN01000004.1, read on the forward strand.
CCCGGCCGTCCGATATCGAGGGTCGGCCATTTTAACTCCTCCAACAATCTGAACCAAAACATTTGGTCTAAATCAGACAGAAATTCTTCCTTAGGAAGTTTAATTAAATGTTTTTGACTGTTTAATATGTTAATGTTTTCTCTGTTTTAGGGAGTACAAGGACAACGCCACCTTAGCCCAGCTGGTTCAGGACAAACTGGACGCCTACAAGGCCGACGACCCCACCATGGGAGAGGTGATTTAATTCAACATCCCTTTAAAACGCTCATTACTTTTCTGCTTTAGTCCAGTAGACTTGGTTTGATTGGGAACCAAAATTGCAACATTTGTAACATTTTCAGTTGGTCCAGTTTGGTTTCTGTCCAAACTAACAGAAAAGGCTGTTCCCCTCCTGGCCTGTGGGGGCGCTGCGTCATGAACCACAGAAGACAAAAACCTCTAAAGACACTGAGCGCAACTTTCTTCATAAAATGTAAACAGAACCAGAGTTCACTTTTTTGCTGCACATTCATATCCCCCCCTTGAATGAACTGGACTTTCTCGGCAAATGAACTAGTTCAGTTAAAGTGAACTAAACGAACTAGAGTTCAGTTGAAGTGAACTAAACGGGGCTGGTGTGAAAGTGGAACCATCAAACCGAACTCGCCCACAAACCTCGGGCTTGGTTTGGCTGAAGTGAACTCTGGTTCTGTTCGAATGCATTTGTGGACACTAAGCAGACCGGAGACCGCTCCAGAAGCAGGAAGTGGTCTACAGCCCAGGGCATTCTGGGTAAATACAACCAAAACCAACTCAATAAGTTCGGGCTAATGATAGAAATGGCTTGTGGTTTTTTACCAAAGACAAAAGGGAAATCCTAAAAACGCTACACCAGTTTTGTTTACATTTTGTGAGGGAGTTGTGCTGAGGTGGTTCTTGGTGCAGCGCCCCCACAGGCCAGGAGGGGAACAGGTTGTTCAATTAGTTTGCATCCTTTCACTCAGCTCAGTGTGAAACCGAATCTCAGCAGCTGAAAATCTAACAAATGTTGCCTTTTTAGTTCCCAGTCGAATCGAATCAATCAGGAGAGTAAAAGCCTTTAAAGACGTTTGCAGAAAACATAGAAAGCCTCGATGCTAAAGGTTCTGTCCGTTTCTCTGGTCTTCTTGTGTCGCTAATGCCTGTAAGTGCTTCTCCGTCTGCAGGGTCCGGATAAGGCCCGATCTCAGCTCATCATCCTGGACCGAGGCTTCGACCCGGTGTCCCCTGTCCTGCACGAGCTCACCTTCCAGGCCATGGGCTACGACCTGCTGCCCATCGAGAACGACGTCTACAAGTGAGGGGAAGCAGAAAACATCTGCAACCTGCTGAGACGGGAGGATTAACGGTCTCTGGTCCTTCCCCAGATACGAGACCAGCGGGATGGGAGACTCGCGGGTGAAGGAGGTTCTGCTGCATGAAGACGATGACCTGTGGGTGAGCCTGAGACACAAACACATAGCCGAGGTTTCCCAGTGAGTATCCGCCGCCGTCATGCTCTCTGTTGGACTGATGAATCCTCTGCAGTCGTTCAGACGAGTTTATTCCGGCTTTGCTCTGATGTTAGGGAAGTAACACGTCAGCTGAAGGAGTTTTCCTCCAGCAAGAGGATGAACACGGGAGAGAAGGTAAAACCTGGGGTCAAATCTGAAACTGTACCAGGAATTAAACGCTGTGAAGATGAATTCATGCCAATAATGTTCCAATAAATTGTTTTAAATTTGTTTTAGGTGCCGCTTTGCCTGTAGCAATAACCCATAAATCAATTAATCGTATGATCAATTTAAAATATGTTGGTGTTTTCAGTTTCCGATAGCCTTTATTCTCTACAGAGACTTTATAATATATTTGTTGTTTTATTTATTTTGGATATTTAAAATGTCTCCCAGTTCCTGGGTTAAATATTTATTAGATTTTATCGTTTATCTCAATAACATTTTATCGTCCAGCAATATTTGCGCTCCGTCAAAACAAAACAAAGAAAATCTTCTTTAATGCATAATTAAACTTATACATAACAAATCATATTTTTCTGTACCAAAGAGGCTTTTTCTTGTTTTTCAAGTTTATTTTCCATCTTTGCAGTGAAAGTTAAGAAGTTTAGTTACCTTTTATTATTTCAATATAAACTCCATTTAAATCTTTGGTTGTGATTATTATTAACTGTGTTTTCAGACCACCATGAGGGATTTGTCCCAGATGCTGAAGAAGATGCCTCAGTACCAGAAGGAGCTCAGCAAGGTGAGAGCCGCACGTTTATCCACGTAAAACACGTCTGTCCCTCCGTCGGGTTTGGATAATAATACTCAGTGTTTGGTTCTGCCAGTACTCCACTCACCTGCAGCTGGCTGAGGACTGCATGAAGCACTACCAGGGAACCGTGGACAAGCTGTGCCGCGTGGAGCAGGTCGGCCAACCGAACCGTCACAGCAGACCTACAGATCGGACCGCAAAAGCCTGAATGCTGTGATTTGGTGTTTCAGGATTTGGCTATGGGCACCGACGCCGAGGGGGAGAAGATCAAGGACCCGATGAGGGCCATCGTCCCCATCCTGCTGGACGCCAACGTCAGCACATACGACAAGATCCGCATCATCCTGCTCTACATCTTCCTCAAGAACGGCGAGTAGACGATGCGTCGACGCAGAAACCCCTCCTGTTTTATCCAGAACGATTCAGTGAACAAAGACTGAGGAGACATTTTCTTTGCTCTACTTTCATAATCCATAAGTATGAACTGCAGGTGAACTTTGGATTAAAACATGTTTGTTTTTCATTCAGTGGATAGAAAATCCAGACATTTTCCTGAACTAAGAGTAAAAATACTTAATCATAAAAGTAAAAAGTCCATTATTTCAAAGCAGATACTCAAGTAACTAGTTATTACCCAACTCTGGACAAAAAGGGGTTTATCTGCTCAGCCAGACAATAAATACCTGATGATAAAGGTAATAAAAATATTTCAGAAGACAGAACTAAATTTAGAGACATAAGAAGTGATGGTTGGTTTCTGATTGCAGTCCAGTTTGTAAATCGTCCTCTGTCTCGGTTAAACTCCACCAGTTTTTATAAACAACCTTCTCAACCAAAACTCCAGATTTTTCTAAAGTTTTCTAGAGATCTCGAGAAAGTAAGTCGTGATTGCTTTGTTTCCCCCAAAGACCCTTTTTTAATGTTACAGCCTCATATCTCAAAATGTAATTTGTTTTCATCCCGTTGGAGCTGAATATATTAAATGTGTGTGTGCGTGTGTTTGCAGGTATTACAGAGGAGAACCTGAACAAGCTGATCCAACACGCTCAGATCCCCCCTGAGGACAGTGAGATCATCACCAACATGGCTCACCTCGGCGTCCCCATCGTCACAGACGTACGATTCTCGCCTCTGATCATCAACCTGCTCATTTGACGTGTTTTTAAGTCGTTTCCGTTCTGGTTCCCCTTCGCTCTTTGCTCCTCCTTTGCTTTCTCAGTCCACCCTTCGCAGAGGAAAGAAGATGGACAGGAAGGAGCGAGTGAGCGAACAAACCTACCAGCTTTCTCGCTGGACTCCGCTGATCAAGGACATCATGGAGGTAACGCACGGCTCCAAATCGCAGCTAAAGACGATGAAAAACGTAATAACTGGAGTGAATACTCAGGAACGCTTCCGTTATGTTTGGGTTTTTGTTTTTTTTATAGAATTTTAACTCAACATGAATCCAAATCAGCTTCAGTCAAACATTCCCAGCTTGTATTTCATCAACATATTTAGTGACTCAGGTGGTTTCATGCCTCTTTCTATGAGTAATAAATGTTTATTGTGTTTCCTGCAGGACGCGATCGATGATAAACTGGACACCAAACACTACCCGTACATCTCCACCCGCTCCTCCGCTTCCTTCAGCACCACTGCAGTCAGGTATTCACGTTCTGGAGACATTTTGGATTTTTTCTCTCTCCAGACAAACTAAGGGTTTGGATCGATTCTAGTTGGACAGACGATGAGTCAGATAAATTTAGCTTACTGGTGATTGGCAGGTAGTGATCTATACATTAATCAGATTGTCAGTCAGACTTTCTGCAGACCAGATGAACTAGAAAACAGAAGGTCGATTCTAACAAATGGAGATAAAATTAAAGCTGCAGCTTCAGCCAAACATTTCTGAACTGGACACCCAGTTACACCAGTTTGTCTTCTGTTACTGGGAACAGTTTGGTGTTGATTAGCTCAAATAGGTCAACCTTTCAAATTAAAACACTAAACTTCCTTTAAGGACTTTGGTGATCTCAGGATTTGACCATTATTCAAAATACTGATTTCACAAAAAAATCTGTATTTTGATAACTTTAGATCCCTCGTTCTTAAAAGACTCACCGATTCTCAAGCCGATTGATCAAAACTTTTCAAAGGCTAAAAGTGGCCAGAACCGGGTCAAAACCAATCAGAATTCCAAGTTCAGTCCAAAATACTTCATGTACCAAACTGTTCAAAGTGTTGAAAAGCAGTTCATGGGTAACTGGGCTGCTTTGATAAAAATAATTCAATTGGGGATTTAAAGTTAATGCTAACGTGTTAGCATGTTGTGACGAGTGGAGAGAAAAGCTAAAATCTTGAACATAAATCGTGTTTCTTTCTGCGGCAGCGCTCGATATGGACACTGGCACAAGAACAAGACCCCTGGAGAATACCGCACCGGCCCCCGGCTGATGGTCTTCATCATCGGAGGCGCGTCTTTCAGCGAGATGCGCTGCGCCTACGAGGTCACGCAGGCTAACGGGAAGTGGGAAGCCATCATCGGTGAGTGGAGCAACGTCGGATCTTGGATCCTTACTTTACTTTAACTTACTTTTCTACTGAGTTGCACAAGATAATCTGCAGACGTGGCTTCAAAAAGCCCCTTGTTTATAGTTAGCTGCAATCCAAACAGGTTTAATTAAACTGGAATCCAGTTAAGAAATTTGTTCACTTCAGTGGAAGGCGCCTGGTTGGGATTTTAACGTTCGGTCCAGTGAGTCTCCAGTAAGTTTAGTTAATATTTAATCAAAAGCTAGGCAGTAAAATCTGTCCCGTCTGGGTCATTCAGAAGGAAAAACTCAGTTTTGTCCAACAAACTCCTCCCTCATTTGTATTTCAAAGTTATTGACGGTGTCTTGCAAAATTATTTATAATCTTTGAGTTTTTTTTCCCATTTTTTGACATTACAACCACAGATTTCTGTTTTATTGGGGTTTTATTTGATAGGCTAGCACAAAGTTTCTAGGAAATTAATCTTTTATCCATTAAAAACTTAATTGATAAGTTTAGGCCCTAAATAAATTAAAATAAATCTTCAGCATTTGCTAACCGTAGCATTTTTAGCTAGGTTTAGCATATTTAGCAAAACTCGACAACTATAAAAAATGAAACCAGGAGTGAAGGGTCTGTTTTAAAGAATCACTTCCTGAATTTCAAACCGTAAATGTAGGTTGTGCAACAACAAATTTGGTCCTATGCTAATTCTCACATGCTAGGTGCTACTAGGTTGCTATTAGCACTTTAGCGTTAGCTTTCACTCATTACTTTGTTGGTGTAGCACTTTTATCTTTATTTTACATTTATTTAATTTTCTTTGGCATCAATAAAATATTTTTAATTGAATTAGCATTAGCAGAGCTAACATTAGTGGTTAGTACTTTAGCATAGTTTCTGCATGTTTTCTCATCAACTCAAATTTAAGACTTTTTAAGACAATTATGAACAGAAATATAGGAACTCCGACCAGTCAATGACAAAAAACTAGCTAGCTAGACAAGCGTCTGTTAGCATCTAGTTAGCGGTAGCCTCAGCCGTCTTGAGTCAGAGATGTTATTAAAATGTGACTCAAACTTTTGCCTGACAGAAAAGTCCACTGAGAACTTTTTTTTTAAGTATATGAGATTAAATAGTTCTGATAAAACTAAATGAAGAACCTGTGATCAACAAATTCAAGACTTTTTAATGACGCGCGGACACCATGATTAGGGTTAGCGCTGCTCCTCTGAGAGAAAAACATTTCATCAACCAATTACAAAACAAGCAATAATCAAATACATTTAGCAATTTCTAAAGTAACTCTAAACTGGCGTGTTTTTAGTCTAGAATTAAAGGAACTGTGTTTCAGCTGTTTTTCAGTTTTCTGGAAGTTAGTTCCAGATTTGTGGAGCTGATTGCTGCTTCTCCATGTTTGGTTCTGGGGAAAAACACCAAAACTATTTCCTTCCATCGCTGAATCTCGAGTTTCTTCTTGATAATCCATCACATAAAATCCCAGTAAACGGCTCCAGTTTGTGGTTGTGGTGAGACGAAATGTGGAAAACTCAGAAGGTATGGATTATTTTGCAAGGTACGGTACCGACTGTGTCACATCAGTTCTGTTGTGGCCCTTAGTGTTAAAGCTGAACCATCCACTGTTTTCTTGTTTCCTGTTGCTTTAGCTGTTGTCTCTCAATCAACTGTTATCTTTAAATTGCAGCCTTGTCTTCTTCTGTCTGTTTTTGTTGGCGTGTTTGTGACCTGAGTGAAGTTGGCTCCTCACACCTTCTTCAAATCTAACAAAATTGGTGTCAAACGTTTGTGCAGCAAAAATTTCCATTTGTGCCGCTGTCCCTTTAAAGATATTGATAAAAAAGTTTCCAGAGGTATTTATCAATATCGGCAAAGCAAAAGCACCACAAATGAAAATATTTGCTGCACAAACAAAGTTGATTGACTCCAAGTTTGTTTGGATTTGTAAATGTGAGCAGGGAAATGGTTGACCTCTGACCTCTGGAAACTTTATAATCCTAAAATGATAGCGGCGCAAACAATATACTTTTCTGTGCAAACGTTTGACACCAATTTAGTTAGATTTGGGTGATGTGGGGGTGTAGGACTGGTTGACCCTGTGACCTTTAAACTTTCCTTAATGTCTTCAAAGCAAAAGCAGCATTTTGGCTGGTTGACCTTTCATGACCTCTGGAAACATTTAATATCGTTAAAGTGATAGCAGCACAAACACAAAATTTTGCTGCACAAAAGTTTGACATCAATTTTGCTAGATTTGGATAATTGGGGCGGGTTGGTTGAACTTTTGACCTTTAATATCTTCAAATCAAAAGCAGCACAAACAAACGGCACAAACGCAGCAGAGTTGATTGACATTAATTTTGTTTGACTTAGTAAATGTGAGCAGGGCAATTGCTGACCTCTAATGACCTCTGGACACATTTATTAGTATCGTTAAAACAATTGCGGCACAAATTCACATTTTTGCTGCACAAAAGTTTGACACCAATTTTAGTTGGTTGACCTTTAAACTTTCATTAATATTGTCAAAGCAAAAGCAGCAAAAACGAAAACATTTTACACCGTTAGATTTTCATAATGTGTGAAGGCTGGTTGAACTCTGACCTTTAAACTTCAACATCTTAAAAGCAAAAGCAGCACAAATGAAACATTTTGCAGCACAAACTCAGCTTCGAGTTCATTGACACCAATTTTTGACTTCTGGAAAATCTTAATATCTAAGATGTTTGCAGCACAAACATTTGGTCTGGTTGAACTTTTGACCTCTAAACCTTTATTAGTATAAGCAGCACAAACGTTTGCCAGCAGCCGTATTTGTAGCAGGTGGAGGAGCCGACGTCACTGGGTCGGTACCGCCCTGTGGGTGCATGTCTGCCAGTGGACGAGTGTCTGTGTGTCTCTTCACGTCGTTTTGGGGTTTTATTTTGGAGAGTCGGGCTGTGGGATGCTGTGAGACGACTGGTGAAGCCGCCTCTGTTCCTTCACAGGTTCCACCCACTTGCTCACCCCAACCAAATTCTTATCGGACCTGCAGCACCCCGACTTCCGAGAGTCCACTAGGGTGTCCTTTGAGGACGCACAGCCCTCAGACGAGTGAGGCAGACAGATTGGGAGGGAGGGAGACAGAAATCACAGGACAAAGTAAAGGCAGCCGCTCAGAGAAGCCCTTTCTGAACGTTTAGCACAAAGGGCTTCGTTTTGGTTCCTCCCTCTTCTTTAAACACTCAGAACTGTTTTATGTGCCTCACCTTCCTCCTCCTCCTCCTCCTCCTCCTCCCCGTTTCCCACCGGGATGGGCATTCCTGTTCCTCCTCACTGCATGGGCCGCTCCAGCGCCGACAGGCTCTCCTCCATTTAAAGCCAAAATATTAAAATTAAAAGCTTTAGTGTTTTGGGTGAATCTGCAGATTGAGTCTCGCCTGTGGAGGTCGGCGGCGGCGGCGGCGGCGGCGGCCATGCCCTGAGGAGGTCGTGGCTCCATCCCTGCTGCCTCCTCTCCTCATCTCAGCCGGTGGATTAAATCGCTCTGATTTATGTCGGCCACCCGAAGCTCCTTCAGACCGTCTCACTCATTCACCTTTAACCCCCGACATCTTCACCGTGTGGCGCCGTCAGTGCTGCTGCTTTCCTTCAGAGCACAAACTGTGGCTGGTCACCTTTAGCCCGCCGTCACATGAGAATACAGGGGTGTCCAAAGTGCGGGGCGGGGGCCATTTGTGGCTCGTGGAATAATTTTTTTGGGGTCGTCAAGAATGATGCAAATTTGACTGATCCAGCAGAGACGGTTAAAGAGGAAGAGTTTTTAGTTTTAGTCAGGGTTTAAATTATTACCTATGATGGAGTTTTAGGGTAAAACTAAGAATGAAAAATGAATAAAACTGAAAAAAGTCAAAATAATGAGAATAAAGTCATAATTACAGCTTTATTCTTATATTTACTTTATTTTTGTATTTTTACGACTTTATTCTTGTCATTTTATTTTTGTGTGGCCCTAATACTCCGTCGTAATCAACATAATTCCCTCACAATAGAAAATATAAAGTGTCTTTTTATAAGTGAAACTGTGTTTATCCAGAGACTTTTACTGAAGAGTTGACTTTGCTGGACTGAAATCAACGTTTAATTTATTTAATCAAACTTGACTAATTAGAGCTTTTTGAAAGTAAGTTGCCCAAAAAACTGAAAACTAGATTCTCGTCTTTTAATACCAAAGTTTAAATGAAGGACGAAACAATTTTACTGCTTTTTCACCTTAATTTTATATTATTTCTTTGGCCCACAAGAGCTTGTGACTAATTAAGCCAAAAGTTTGGACACCCCTGTGCTGATAAAACGCGTGGCTCGTCCACAGACGGTAAAAAAAACAAAGCAGACTTTTTTGTAATCGTCTGAAGCTCTTCGAAATTAAAACCCGGCTACAGTTAATGATGCTACAAGCATCGGACAGGCGGCTCTTAATCTAAAGGTGGTGAAAAAAGGGAAGACAAAAATTAAAAACTTATGAAAGCTGACGCAAGAGACGCTTCAATAAAAAGGAAAACCAGAAAACAGAGTAAATATCAGCAATGGCTCCTTTAAGGATTTCAATAACGAAACTTCAGTCGACAAGAAAAACCATGAAAGACCAGAGATACAAAAAAGTCTGGCTTCATTAGAGGAAAACAAACTGAGCAGAGAAAATAAACTTTCTACAACTTGGCCTCCAGGTACGACTAACCTGCTGAAGCGTTACGGTTTAAACAAAATGGCCCCCAAATCTCGACCAAAGTGTCTGGCTTCATCAACCAGAACTGACCTAAGAAACTTTCTACAGACCCAAAAAGCAACATCTTAAAGTCTAAAACACCCAAAATAAAAGGTTTTCATGTAAAACTTGGCCTCCTCCCAAACATCAAATATTTTGATTAATATGCTAAATGCTGAACAAAATGGCCGTCGCTGCCCAAGATCTTTACCAAAGATCACAACGTCAGGCTTCCTTAAAGAAACACTGAGCAGAAAAATAAACCTAAGCATCCATGAACACAGCGATCAAACCCAGTCAAGAAAAGGTTTTCCTGTAGTGCTCGAACTTGGCCTCCATGTCATGAAAATGGCCGCCACTTGCTACAACAGATCTACGTTTAAAGCTTTATTGGTTTAGACACATTTGGAGAATCTGTGTCCAGAGTGTTTCTGTGGTGGGAAAACCCCACAAGGCTGTTTGTTTTCAGAACAACTCAAACATTTCACGTTTTAACAAGGTTTTTCTCACTTTTCCAACAAATTCTGCCTCCAACAGATGGAAAAACTCTCAGCTTTGCATCAGAAACAAACCGCAGTCCTGGTGAAAGGCTGCTGGGAGTAAATCAAAGCGCCCGTTTGCCTCAGAAACCATTTAAACTGCCAAATATTTCAGCTAATTTGGAAAAGTTGTGGCACAAACTGTTTGCTTTACTCCAAAAAGCATCTTTCACGTTGTGCGACGTCTCCAACGCGTCTTCAGCCGCCACAAACACTCGTCTCGTCTCATAGACTCATATTTTGGATTTTATCATTTATCAGGGTTTTTGTAGCTTTTCCTCTGCAGTTTGGTAGTTTGGATATTCTGCTAGTTTAACTTCACTTTCCACCACAACCTACTGTTCAAAAATAAACTGATTATTCTGGTAGGTTTCACACAAATTGATACTTTTATGCATTTTACTTTTTGGTGATTTCCAGGATTGTGGAATTCATCTAATAGAAACCCAAAATGTAGCTTCTTGGAAATTTTGTGTAGTTTTATGAGACCAAAAATACATATTTTTGAAAGTATTAGTACGTTGGTTTAGGGACCAAACGACCCACAAACAGCTAATATTCATTAAAAACACTTAAACGTTTTTATTTTAATCGTTCTAACACCAAATATTCCAACGTTTGGACCGTAACACGCACAGTGGAAACCATTTAGCACGTCCATAACACCGACAGTCTTCCTTAAATCCACTTTTGGCGTTTCAGCCAATCACCATAAAGCCTGACAAATGGAGCTCCCTGATTGGCTGCTTTGGAACCAACAGCCAATAGCGTGTCAGCTTCCAGAGGTTTGTTTTCTTTCAAACATTTTGGGTGAAAATCTCCGATTAGATGCATTTTTTATGAATAATTTGGAGTTTTATCCCACAAAATAATTAGCAAACACTAAACCGCTAATAATTATTGCTAAAAATGTATTTTTTACAAAATTGTATAATATTGTTAAATTATTATTATTAAAAGTTTGCATCAAAGAATTAATGGCAAGTCCAGTTGAAGGAAAAGGCATGTAGAAAAATATTTACATCATTTTGCCTTTATTTGCAATTTATGTCAACTTGGTAATCGATTAATTTATTGATTATTGTGACGAAAAAAATGTCATTCTAAAGATTTTATTTAACCGCTTAAACCTTTTTGTACAATATTAGAAATACCTTAAAAGATGCAAATAAATCAATTCCTTTTATGAATAAACATCTTATTGGGTAAAGTTAAAACACATTTAAAGATATGATTTTATCTTAAATGTATGTTTATATTGTACAAATTTGGCCTGAATATTTAATTGAACTCCAGTTGATTCATTGATTACAAAATTAGTTGAGGATCATTTCACTACTTGCTGTATTGATCATCAATCTTTATTGATCTGCATTTTGGGTTTCATTCGCTGTAAACCACAACCAAACATCTGGAATATAACAAAGTGGAAATTAAACATTTTCATAGCCGTACAGACGTTTCAGTGTGGAATTGGTTTAACTCCATCAGTACTGATCATTTCTCTCTGTGTGCGTATGAAACCAAACAGCTGCTTCTGTTCGGATGTTGTGACGTGTTTCTGGTAGCGAGAGCTCGTAGTCATTTCCTGCCTGCTCATGTGTTTCGTGTTGTGACCGATGGTTTCGGCCGCATGTGCATGCTAGTGATGCATCGAAGTCCCAGCATTTACAGCTGAATAACTAAAATATTTCTGCTGTTTGGTTTAAGACATAAAGAATCCTTTGAATTGTTCTTGTTTCTCTGAGAAACGTCAGTAACGGGAAACCAGATAAAGTAATTCTTTGGTTTTTATAGCATTTATTTAAAGTGGATATTGATTTTTTTCCCTACATGATTCATTATTAACCTTCTGACTAACTGATTATGATTTCATAACTCCGGGCTTCCATCTTTTCTTTCAACGGCTGCTGTCATCTGCCGTAGGCATTCATAACAAAAGCTGAGAACGCGTTTTATTTTGATTTAAGTGAAACTAAACGCTCAGATTTAATGCTGCGTTTGTGTGTGTTGTGTCCAGGATCGACCCACATCTTCACTCCCACCTGCCTGCTGGAGCAGCTCAAGGCCATGAACAAACCAGACGAGGAAGTCACGAGCTAAGAATCCTCCTCTTCATCTTTCCCAGCCAAATCCATCAGTGATGTATGCATAATGCCTGGAAAAGAGAAAAAAAGAAAAATATATATCAAAGAATAAAACTGTTGCGAGTATTCTTGTTTTACAATGGATGCAACTAATTAAATTTATTTAAAAAAGATGATATTTGAAGGCCAGATAAAATGCAAAGTACCAAAATGTCCTACTGTATGCTAACATTATGCTAGGCTGTGCGAACAGTTTCTTCCTCTAGCGTTCCTCCTCCCTGTGAGTTTTACTGTTGGCAGATCGAAAGGGGATGTGCAATTTGAGACGACATTTTGTAAAATATATCATGCAATATAAATGTATTCACATATTTCAGCAGAGAGGAGCGCCATCTGCCCATCTGAGATGTTTGTATTCAGTAGCATGCTTGGACTCGTGTGGACTGTTCTGTGTTTTTGTGTCGAGTGTTTTGAGTGCAGAGGAGTTAGCGATTAGCTTATTTTCTTGGGGTTGAATACGACGCCAAAAACTTCTGAGTGTCAAACTATTAGAAAACATGCTTGGTAACTAAAAATGCACCTGCCTCCTGCTCTCACCCCATCTCCAAATTTATGTAATATTATTTTCTTTCAAGGTTTTATGCCAATAAGCTATAAGCTACCCAAACTAATGGCTAAAAACCAACCATTCAGCCATTTTGTTTACTAAATGTGACACATGCACAAAAGTAACCTGTATTTTGGACTTATTTGACAAAAATAAGTCCAAAATACCACAAGTTGGTAAATCACTTTATTTACAACAGTTGCTTCTTAGCATGTAGCGGTCAACAAAAATGCTAATTAGCCGTTAGCGAAGAAATCTGATCAGCCAAATCAAAACAATTTTTATCCAAGTAGGCTAAGCTAGCCAGTTAAATTACTGTATATTCTTGAAGACATTTTCCTGTTTTGAAAATCTGAATACATTTCATTTGTTAAAAATAACATTTTCAACCGATAAACATCTTAGCAGTTTTCCCCAGTTGAATTTGCTAGCTAGCTATTTGCTAACCAAGCTAATAAGCTAATCTACCAAACCTGGCTGTTTTTTGTTGTAGAAACGTTGCTGAAAATGTTAAGCACATGACGAGCACCAACAGGGAGAACAATGTTACAGAGATTTTTACGTTCTTCTCGTTTGTGCCGGCTTGTTTGACTCTCAAAAAACAACAAAGTTCTTGGTTTCAGTATTCGCCCGATAAGCTCAGTTAGGAAGAGAAACAAAAAATATTAAATGAAAGCTAAAACCTTCCTTCACCCCTCCTTACTGTAATTTCCTGCACCAACCTTTTTCCACTCAAACAGAAGATTTGTTGTTAAAAAAGGCTGTTGCTTGCTGATATTAATGATTAATCCTAAAGAGGCCCGGCTGTGTTTCAGTATTGTATCCTGTCAGATCATTAGTACAAACCGGGCCTTGCACTGAGTAAGTAGTGTCGTGTACCTGCCATACGTTGCTGTTTAAGCGTCTTACTGTTGAATTGTGATTTATTTTAAAGCAGTGCAGTAGTGAAACCTTTTCTGTGAAGCCGCTGTGTTTGTGACGTTTTAGCTGTAGATGTTAAACTAGGTAAAATACTTACTACTATACTTTGTTTTTCCCTCTGGTGCAACGTGACCCCGTCCCTGAAGTTGAATGGCTTTGCAATGATAAAACTAAACCTGCGTGATATCGCCTCCCTTCTGTAGGCCAAACAAGTCGTATTTTGCACTATAATGAGTTTCCTGTGATGCAAATGCTTGAGTTTGTTTTTTATATATATATATATATAATTTAGGCTTTATTTGCCCAATCATTGTATTTATTTAAAAGTTATTCATCAGAGAAAAATAACAGTCTGTCTTGTTTCTCTTATTGGGACTGTATGTTTGCGAGTGTGTAAGCACAAAGTACATCCATGTGTACCGACATGTACTAAGGCTGTCTAATAAATTGGCTTCCATTACGAATCGCCGTCTTTCACATCTCATACATGTGACTGCGTTTCTACTATATACTTAATATCTAAACTCTAAGCTGCGTTTCGGCAGAATGGGTGAGAAAAGAGGAGAAAAAAAGTTTTTGTACATACAAAAGTACTTTTATGTTTTTAAAAATTTAATGATAAAAAGGAGATTTTTTAAATGTTTTACAGTGAAAACAAAAGGTCAGAATTCTTACATTATTATTGATAAATGATAACTGATACGATAAAGTTCAAATAGATTATTACACCTGAAATACAAGATATGAGTTTATTTTTTAGCAAATAACTTGAATATTGATTTAAAAAGTTTCTCTTATAAAATGACATTTTTTCGATGTGTCAGAACTTTTTAGCAAAATTAAGGAATTATTTACTTAAAAATTAACTTATAGTGACTTTTCAGCAGGAAATAAAAATGTTTTGTCGTATTTCATGTGTGCTAAGATAACTGCACAACAAATTACACAAAATACTTCCAGATTTTGTGTTTTAATGTATAATTTTTAATAGATAAGTGTGTATCAACTGTAACATAACGTGTATATTTTTGGTGTGAAGTCAGAAATATGAACCGAAGTTCAGACATGAAACTAATAAAAACTGAGTTTGATCTGTTTCTGCAAAACAGAAATGGTTCAATTTTCTGTTTCTAAATGAGGAAAAGTGGTAAAAAATAAAAGTGATAGACCTTCAGCTGCTGTCGTTTAATATTCAACCTTTGTTGTTTTAATATAAAACGATACTTTGCATAAAAATCATTTTAATTTAATTTCACCTTTAAATTCTCAGGCAATTTTACGTAAAAAAGTGCAAAATTCAAGTGAAAATGTTTAAGTTTAATGTAGAATAAAAGCTGAACGTCTGACTTACATTAAAGCTGGTCGGCGCCATCTGCTGGTGAGCGAGATCTCTGCAGGTCGGAGGTCACATATCCCATCTGGTCACATGACCAACAAACTATACCTAAAATAATGTCGAGCTCTTATTCTGAAATGACTGATCTCAGCAGGAAGAGAGTTTAAAGTTCAGAATTACAAAAACATTAAAGTGAAATAATGAAGTTAGTTTACAGTTAAAACATTTATAAATATATAGAAAAATTAGTTACAAAAACATTTACAACACATGTAACGTTGTGTAAAGTAATTAGGTCAATATGATCTACAGTACTTACTAAAAATTTGTTATTTTAGTTTGTCAGATCATTATCTAATATACACATAAAACTATTTTCATCAGCTGCGTTTCCATTGACCAGAAAATTGTGCAAATTGGAATTACAAAAATAAATTTACCTGATGGAGAAAAAAACTTTACAAAATTTGCTAAAAAGTCTTTTGCGTTGGGATGAGGATTTTTTTTTTACTTTATCAAAACTGGAATGCAAAAAAAAAACAACTTTGTTTTGCAGGTGACAACAACAGGATGTTACCACTGCAGGAAACGACCAAGACGACGACAGGAAGAGAAAACAACGCAATTACAAAGTTGTGTTTTTTGACATATCGACAAAATTTGCACACATTTATAACAAAACAATGAAATTCAGCTTCAAAAGCCGAATGGAAAAGTTTCTCCTGAGAGTAAAACCAAAGAAAAGTAACAAAGCAGAAAATTTACTGTTTTTATTCACTTTGGTAGAGTTGCTGTCCCCGGGCCTCTAGTAGTAGCAGGACTGCGTCAGCAGCTTCTGGTAGACGAGGCCTGACGCCAGCGAGTGCGCCATGTGTCTGGACGTGTGCTTCATGCGCCGCGCCGCGCGGATGGCGCGCTCCAGAGAGCCGTCCAGCGACGCCTGGCCCTCCCCCGCGTACGAGCGTCTGCGGCGGCTCTTCCTCTCTCTGGGACGCCAGAGTCCTGAGCTGCGGCCCGGCGACATGTCAGCAGAGGAATAGCTAGGCTTGGAGGGCATCCTGGACAAAAATCAGGGTTAATCATAAAAAATCGGATTATTTCAATTTGTGCATAATAAATATTTATTTAAACACAATTAAAAAATTCACTTCAAAATCCATTTATATCAGTGTTTAATTGATAAGCGGCCATTTTCTTAAAAAGCCCAGTTTTGTCTTGTATCAAGATGGCCGACTCATATTACATATCTTTTATGTCAACTGAATTAAAAACATGTTTTCTTGCTAATGAAATAAAAATATTATTTCTGTTTATTAATAATAAATAATTTGAAAATTGTGTTTTTGTCATCATTAAACTTGGACATAATTTTAAAATATATAAAAAGGAAGATCTCAGATATTTTCTGTTGCGCTACAAATATTAAAAGTGTGTGTGAGCGCCCTCTGCTGGCCGGAGGAGGAAAACGCCTGGGATGATCAAATCTGAAACCTTTCAAACCCAAAAACTTTTGTGTGTTTTCTGGAAAATTCTCAGAATTTCTGATTTTTTCGGTTTGTTAGTTTTTGTGTGTTTCTGGGTGAGAGAGCTCACTGCAGCTGCTGCGGGTGCAAAGGCATCTGATTCAGGGTTGAAGGTGAAACTGCGGCGGCGCTGAACCTCCTGGTGGGAACTCTGTCTGGGGAACTTGGCTGGTTTATGTGACTGGAGGGAAAGTATCTGTAACAATCTGTGAATAAAACAGTTTCATATCCAAGTAACTCAGTTTCTCTTTGATTTCGTTTTGTTAGTTTTTTGACCAGTGTTAATTGATTATTCTCTCCTTAAATCACCTGAATCTGTGCATTTGTGTATCTTGAGAAGTCCACAGATGTGACAGCGGTACCAACACGGCGGGTCCGACGGCTCTCTGCTGCCCCCTGGTGGACCTGCCAGCACATGTCAGGCAAAAATTCACCAATTATGCAGAAGAAGTCATGCAGAATTATGTAGGCGTTAAAAATGTTTAAATAAAACTCAGGCAGCAGATGAAGGCCCTGTACACTTGGAAACAAGCACAGCATCTTTTTATATTATTTAAGAAAAATGCTTTGTTTTTTTTTTTTAAATATTAAACTTTTCGAAACTGTAAAAATTTCCACGGTTTTGCCAGAAAAGTTCTGAGAATCATCTAAAAATTTCTGATTTCTTTCTACCAAATTTTCAACGTTTCAAACTTCAAAATCTAAGTTTTTCCAAGAAAACCTCAGCTTGTTTTGGCCCCTTGTAGTTTGATCAGGGGCTGGGTTTTGTGTTTTTGGAGCTGAGTGGGGCTTCAGAACAGCCTGAGTGACTGAAATCCTGAGTGGATTCGCCTGAATGGTCTCGGTGTGGGCGGAGCCTCAGGCTGCGGATGAGAGCTTGTGATTTACGTTCTGCAGGCTGCCTGAGGATGGACAGACACTGAGGACAGAGAGGACTCTGATCTTTGCCGTCAGGTTTGTCAGCAGCTTCCGGGGTGGAGGACGACCCTGCAGACAGAAACGCTGAGTTTTAAAACCGTGTTTTATTTATTTAAGCAGCAGCAGAACGTGAGATAAATCCTTACACGTCTGTGTGTTCCTGCTGCGAACGTCGGATGAGACGTTTTGCGGCGTCAGAGACGTTTGGGTGAATCTGGAAACCTGAGACTGAAGCTGCTCCGGTTCTGATCCCCTGACTGAAAAATCAAAACAAGACGCAATAAACAACTTCCTGTTATTGAGCGGGAAAAACAAAACAATTATTGGTATGTTGGACCAATTTTTATAAAGCCCAGAGCGAGAGACTGAATCGTGATCATTCCTGGTTTTATACATTCAGGTTCGTCCAATTTAACCAACAGTAAAATTCAAGAGGTTTTTAAGGATTTTCAAGGTAAGTTTTCAAACTTTTCCAGCACCAGATTAGAGATAAAAACAACACAGATGAACTAAAGCAGGCAGTTCTAATTCACTACTATGTGATATAATTTATTAGTTATTAATGATAATTTATGATCGTATTCTTGTAAACTAAAATTTAACGTTTTTATAAGTCTCGACACGCTGACTGATCCACAGAAATTACTAAATAAAATCTTAAAGTTTTCTGGCATTTGATAAACAGAAAACATTTTTCTGATTCCAACTGACCTAAAAAAAACAAACTTTATTATCTTTAAGCATTTGTTTCCTAATGTAAATAACATTTGCCAAATTTAGGATTTTAATTTAGTGTTAAATTTAACTAATATTTAAACATTCATCACTTTTCAAGGACAGAAATAAAACATTTCCAAACTTTGAAACCACCTAAATGAAATTCAACAATTCCAGGAAGCTTTAAACAGCCTGCAGGTGTCTAGTTAAAGTATTGGTGAACTCACAGAAGAGATTTTGTTGTTTTGGCGCAGCGGCGCCTCTCGTCTCTCTGGTTCGGTGAGAGACGAGCGTCTCCGGTTCGACGTCATCGAAGGTCTGAACTAATTTCCTCTCCAGACTGACGTCACTGCAAAGCTCCATGGACCTGAGAAGCAGGCGGGAAAATACGTTTAAAAACTGAAAAACTACTAAAAACTACTAACAACAGCTTAAAACAACTAAAAACAGCTAAAAACTAAAAACACTGTGTTTTTACTTCTTGTTTAAATCATTTAAATGAACTAAATGATTTTTAAATCAACTTTTTTCAGAATATTCTAATTTTCTGACCAGCATGTGAACATATGGAAATATGAAGGAAAGCAAAAATAAATAACATGATAAGAATGATTTATAAAAGTAAATATATTTATACAATATATTGATTAAAAAATTCCTCCACACCCAAAAAAATAAAAACCGAAGCAGAAAATGTGGAATATTTCAAAAATACATCATGATAAAGTATTTTGAAGATTATTTCACCGAGTGGGTATTATTGCAGTTTGTTCATCAATATTAAGGATTTATTGACTTTAAAAAGCTCATATTTCTTGCTGAAAAGTTATTCTGAAGTTAGTTTTGTCTGATTTCAGGTGCAGAGCTGCTTGGTGCGGTGCAGCGTTTTGCAGTGCGTCCTCAGTTATTGCTGCAATGAAGGTTGCAGACCTGGGACCAAGTCGAGGCTGGAGGATAAAATCGGACCTGATGGGAGACGGGGAGGAGCGGCGGCAGAAGGTTTTCTGAGCCGAAGTCGTCGCGGCGCCCAGCGGCTTCTCGTTTTTCGTCGAGCTCAGCGGTTCCTCGTACCTCCGAGAAATTTCCAGCTTCTCCTTCAGGCGGTTAACTTCGGCTTGCAGGATCAGGAACGCGTCACTGCAGAGCAGGAAAACAGGCGGGGGAGTCAGGATCATAAGATGCATGTTTACCTGGAAGCCTGGGTTTAGTTCACACAGCAAACCAGTAAGAAAAGCTGCTTTACTGGGAACATTTCCAGTTAAATCCCACAAACATGCAGCACCACACCATGCAGTGAACAACAGATTGTACCTCCTATTAGTAATCTCACTGAAAAGCAGCAGATTCTGCAATAAAATACAGAAAATTAAATAGGATTAAACATCTCCATAAACCGGAATATTTATTCCAGCAGTTCGGTTTAAACACAGATGATAAATTTAACTAGTTTTATTTCTGGAAATTTCAGCGTTTATGGTTACAGCCAATAAAAACCAAGAATTCAGTTTGGAGACACCAATAAAACGGAATTGTTTTCTTATATAGATATTATTTTATTTGAAATTACTGTAAATATCCACCTAAAAGATTTCAGTGTTTTTCTACTTGTAGGAACAGAAAAGCTAGAATGTTGTTAAACCATATAAATTATAATTATTTTACTTTTCTAACAGTAAAATTCATTTTCAAGGAAAGTTTTTACCACTTTAGATAAAAACACAAATTGATTTTAAAAGTTTAAATTCACAATTATAAGAGCATTTATGGCTGTTATTAACAATGACAAGCTCAACTAAAATAATACAAAATGTAATGTTTTGAAACGTCTCACAGTCTAACAAAGGAATTTTTTTTAAAAAGTCAATACCTTTATTTATTGATTAGGATATGAGCCAGACCTTATCTAAAGTAGACAGATCATTAACTTATAAGATCAATAACTTATAGAAACTACTAATCAAGTTGTGCTTCAGTAAATGGCCTTCCTGGTTCAAATCAAAAATTACTGCTAGCAAACGGAAATTAAATGTTGTAACATATCAATTCAAAAACTAATCACTTAAAACATAATATTCTAAAAAAGCTACAAAAAAAAAATCTGAAAATTTTTCTTGCCAAATTTAGCAAATATAAATAATTTTGGTGACTTTGACTGAACAAGAAAAGGATTTAAATTTTATTCGGTGTATGTAAATATACGATTTCAGCTGTAAATAATGTTTTTTTCCAAATTCAGGCTTTAATTCACTTTGTCTCCAAACAAACTGATGTTGGAACCAATTCAACACGTCACTTTCCCTTTAACGTCGCCGTGGCAACGGCATTTCCACACACTCACATGGGGCTCCCCCCTCCCCCGCAGCTGGAGCTCCGTGCTCTGGAGGGGTCGCCATGGCGACGGCGGGCTGCCGGCGGGGAGCCGGAGAGAGAGCCGAGGGCGGAGCGGACGCTGTGCTGCTCTTCAGAGACGGAGCGAGCTGAGAGGGAGAAACAGGAGAGACTGAACCCGGCGGGAAAACTGTGTTTATACTGTTAAAAATATTTGGTTTCATTCATTTGATTTGTTTTGCTTTTTTCAGGACTGTTAAGTTTGTCACTTTATTCAGTTTACATGATTTTGCCAACATGTGTTAAAGCCACATGAAGTTCAATAAATACATTGAAGACTTTAAATTTATTTAACACAAATATTTAAATATAAAAATGAATGAACATTTGGGTTAAATGCAGTATGAAAGCTAATTATTCAGTAACTAATGTAAATATACTTTTTCATGCCTAAAAATTCTCACATTTTGTTTTTTATGGTAATAAGTCATGTATTTGTTACATTTGATTTGAGTTTTGTTTACTTCTGGGTCAATATGTTTATAAAATGTAGTGTGAAGTGAAAAATAATAATAATTGTACCGGATCGTTGGCATGCAGCTGCCTTTAAGCAGCTAAATCTGCAAATACTTCACTCTCTAAAAATGCTTGCTACTTCCCTATAGTCACAGTTTTCTTTATTGTCATCCAATCAGCTCCAAAGACGATAAATGGAGCTCCTGGATTGGTTGCTGTGTGAACGTGTCAGATAGCATTGCTGCTCTTTGGGATAGTTTAGAAAAATGTGTAAATCTTCTCAATATTCTGAGTGATGCTCTACCGAACAATAATCCGAGATGAAACCCGCTGTAGGTTTTTACCGTTGCTTGTGCTGGAGTAAAAGACCGTCCAGAGGTCAGAGGGCCCGGCGTCGGCTCTGGCTTGTTTCTTCTGGCTGATGAAGCTGTTGGGGGAGAAGGTGCGCCTCCTCTGCCTGCTCCTCCTCCTCTGACGGGGCCCCGGCTCGGTGCTGGCTCCGTTCCCCGCGTCCAGCTGGGAGGCAGACAGGGGCCTGTTTGGGCTTCTGTCCTGGAGATCCGACACGCTGCAGAAACACATGAACAGAAACAATCCATAAGATGCATAAGAGCGGATCTATTCAGTCTAATTCTATGCTTTGTGACTTACTTAAATTACATTTATAATTCCTAATTACATGTTTTGAACAAGGTTTGTTTCGGGTTATTTTTACATGTTTGACCAAATTATTGTTTTAGTTTCTTTACATCGGCTGATATTTGACCAAACTTGCGAATATTTTCGTATATTTAATTTATAAAATAAATTTCTAATCCACTACATTTATGTCTGTTTTTTAAAAGGAGAAACGTTTTCTGTATCGGCCGATACTAAACCCCAAATATCGGTAAGTGGATCAGTGCGCCCCACCTCTCTGTCGCCACCTGGTGGTAGCGGAGTGGAACTGCCCCAGGAATCTGATGGCTGCTCTCGGAGCCCATGAACCCGCTGTCCGTCTCTGGGGAGATTCGATCCTGATCGGTGAAAACAGAGGAAACGTTTCTGTTGACGGGATAGAGCTGGGTAGAAACTAGTTACATTTACTCAGTTACATTAACTCACTGCAGATACACTAAATCTTACCAAGTATTTTTCTCTACTTTCTAGTGCAAATATCTTTTTACGGTACATTTGAATTAAGCCAAAAATTAAGTTACTTATAAGTAACTTTTCAGTAAGACATTGGTGCTGCTTATGAAGTAAATAATTACTCAATATTAATTTTAAAAAGTATTAGTTCCACTGGAAGATGAGTATAAAAATGTCTTACATTTTTTTGTAAAGTAAAATCAAATCCCAGTTTGGTTGATGGCCAGTTTCCAAACTGGTTTTAGAAATGTTTATACCTTTGTGCACTAAGCTGCTGGAAGATCCAATAGCTCGTCTTACACATCATGTGATTTAGCGGCTCTCAACTTGTAGCCTGGATTGTTTTAGTAAATCTTAAAATCCAGATCATTTCAAACCTTTAGATGATCATGAACATCTATTGTCGTTTGTTTGATGGAGCAGATTTAGATCTGCTGCTAACAGGAAGGTCGCCCCCTGCGCTGACCTGAGACGGGACTCTCCGGCTTCCTGTCTGGACCTTGCAGCTCCTCCATTCTGGCGCTGCGTCCGCCAGGCTGCAGGCGCTGCTCAGGCTGCTGCTGCGCTCCAAGCGCTTCCTGCTGCGGGCCGAAGCAGCAGGCGGCGTGGAGGGGGGGCTGCATGAGGGAAGGCTGGTCTTAGTGCGCCGCAGAGAGACGACGTCCAATTCCACTTTTCTGCTGCAGAAACAGGTTAGTGGGTAAAATTATCTAAACCTCAAAAATAAACACATTAAAAACGCCTTTCAAAAATATTCACACCCCTTTCAACTTATTATCTGCCCCATAACAAGTTATGACACAAAATATGTTTGTGACCAAAATCATTGGTTTTAATGAGATTTCAGGCGTTTTAGAGTCTCTGTAACTTTAAACCCAGGTAAGCTGCTGCTGGCCACGCCCCCCCAACGCAACGTTTAGTCACAGGTGAAAATGACTGCCAACAAATTTGGATTTATACAATCGCACATCTTTGAAAAGCTGAAGTGGAGCCTCCTGCACAACCAACAAGAATGCAGCAAAGTGACTTTGTTGACTCTGGATGTTGAGTCAATATCAATCAATCAAATTTGATTGTTTAGCCCATTTCAGCAGCAAGGCCTTTCAAAGTGCTTTACATCATAAAAACACAAAGTCATGCAACACAGAATCAAAACATGACGTTAAGTGGGTTCTGAATGAAAAGTGGTTGAAAAGACAAAACGCTTGTCTTTTCCAGGATCTACTGTAAAACCAGCTGACCAAATGTGCTGGAGGTCTGCTTGGGTTGCTAGGCAACGGCTCAGTGCCTTAGCAATCACAAGACTTTTGAAATGCCAAAAAACTTTGATTTATGGTTTTCAGAAGCAGTTGAGACCCAAATGGAAGCATAAAAATATTTAGAAAATTAATTTTCCATAATAGGTCCCTTTCAAATTTGACACAAACATCATCTCAGAATCAGCAGAACAGCCAGTCGTGATTCAACCCCGACTCACCTCTGTGCAAAAGTTTCCTGGACTTTGGCGTTTCCATTTCTCCAACCTTTCTGCTCTTCTTTCTCTGCTCCGTGTTTCACAGGCGGGTTTGAAGGAAGAGAGGACGCAGCTTTGGGGACTATGAAACACTCCTTTCGTGTTTGGCAGCTAATCAGAGAAAAAATAAATAAAAACAGCAGCGTAAACATGCTGACGGAAATCCAAAATGGCTGCCGATCATCTGATCTGGTCATTTTTGATTTTCTGGGAATGTTTAAAAACAAAACAAGATGCTTAAATCAGCAAATCTCCACTTACCAGTCCAGCGAATCAGTTGGTTCAAACTCAACACGTTTGCCCCTTCTAGTCAAAGATCTTAAGTAGTTAGACAGGAAGTCTTCCTGAGCCTCTTGCTCGCTGTTTTTACGAGCGGAGGTTATCTCCAGCTCTGCTGCAGAAGCAGAATCCGTCTGGGAAGGCTCAGATGGGCTCTGAAAGGAGAGGAGGCCTTCATTTTTAGTTACATTTATTTTAAACGTTTTTATTTAATCAAAAATCTATGGTCAGAATTATACTTAACATTAAAATATCTATGGTAGAAATTTCAGACGTTCTGCTGGATTTAACCTCCATAATTCTTTATTAACACAAGATACTAAAGTAGCTTAAATTTCTGGGAAAATGATTATGTTAAACATAAACAGGGTTATAATTTAATTTTGATTATTAAAATCAATGTGTGGGAAAAAAACACAACAGTGCACATTTGAAGAGTATTCTTAAAACTGTTTAGAAACCGTGATCATAGTTTGAGTTAACACACAAACCTGTGTGCTTAATTCTGGTTTAGGGCTGAAACAATTAATGAGATTAATCACGATTAATTGATTGCTGAAATAATCCTCAACTAATTTAGTAATCAATTAATCGCTAACTGGAAAACGCAGACTCACAAAACTGTGACTGAAAGAGCAGCATTTTCAGGCCAAAACTTTAGAAAAAATATATATACATTTTGCATTTACGATATTAAAAACTGTAAGTTTCACATGAAATTCAGCAGGTAGTTTCAACTTCACCTGGATCATATTCTTAAAAAACATCTTGTTCGACACTTTCTGCCGTCAACATACTAATTAGTAAATCCAATAAATAATTTTAAAAAATTAGCCAAACACTGATGTCTACTTAGGATTTCTTAGCTGAAAACTTATTGCTTGCTACAAATGATCACACTAAAGGAATGTTGTTGTTATATTTTGGTTGAATAATTTTTGCATAATATCAGCTGAAATAAATAAAATCCCTAAAAGGGTCTGAAATTCATTACTCAAAGTGACCTTCCTCCTCCAAATTATACAGAAAATACGTTTTCAACTTCAAAGACATTTTTCAGATTTTCTGTTGCGTTCAGAGATGCGAAGTGTTAACAGACAGAAAGAAGAAAGTGTTGGAACCTGCGGTTGAGTCTGGGTTATTTCTCCTTCAGACAGATCAGATAAGGAGGTTGCAGGAGGAGAAGAACGACAAGAAGCAACAGCTTTGTGCTGCTGAATCTCCTGCTGAATCTGCTCCTGCTGAAGCGACTCTGGCTGCTGAATCTTCTCCTGCTGAATCTGCTCCTGCTGAATCTTCTCCTCCTCACGCTGCTCTTGAATCAGTTCCTGTTGCTCAGTCAACTCCTGCTGACTCGGTTCCTGCTGAATCTGCTCCACCTGCTCAGTCTGATTCTGCTGAAACATTTCCATCTGAATCGGCTCCTGACGCTGAAGCTGCTCCTGCTGAATCTGCTCCAGCTGCTCCTTCAGGTCCTCCATCCGCAGCCCGCACTGAAAGATCAGGCTCTCCAGCTTCCTAGGACACAGCAAACAAAACTCTGTGAAGCATACCACATGCCAAGGAACTGAAAACAGTTTTTGGGGCTGAATCGATTAATCGTGATTAATCAAATATTGAAATAATCGTCAACTAATTTAATAACTGATTAATCATTAATGAAGTAAACGGAGAACATGTTCGGAACAGTAACTAAATCATAACTGTACAAAGTTACAACGTTTTACTTAAATACATCTCTAATATTTTAAATCTGCAGAATGTGCCCCTTGTTTTTTTATTCGATTAATCATCAGCATAACTGATTATTAAACGTCCGTGTGGCTCTTCTGCTCACCGTTCAGGGTCAAAATGTCGGGTTTCCTGTCCTCTCTGCTGCAGGAGTTTGTGCTCATCTCGAGCCAGAAGGTATCCTCTTTCCAGAGAGTTCAGCCCCTCGTAGAGCTGAGAAACGCCGCGCTGGAGAGAAACGGCTCAAAGTTGGAAAACAGCAGCCAGACAGATCACAGATCAAAGCTCGGTTTGCTCTCACCTTTAATTCTTCTAAGGATGCGAGTTCATCCTTCTTAAAGAGATCCTCAAAAATTTGCACCTGGGAAAGAAAAAAAAATCCAAATTTACATTTTTAAGTCCTGTTGGTAGAACTTTGTTTTAGTTTTATTGTTACCTGCTGAAGGAACTTCTCAGACTGAGCGAAGAGGATATTAGAGAGTTGCTGTCCGAAGTCGGATGGCAAAGAAGAGGCGTCTAACTTTTCTGTTCAACAAACAGGCTGGTTACAGAAACGCATTCCTTCAGTTCCGTTTTTTTAAAAAAAGAATCAGATTAGAAAAAGGCAGCGGACGACGGCCTTACCCTGCCGGGCAGCTCGTCCAGGAGAGCAGGTCGTAGCTCTGTGAGGATGAAATAAATCCATCTTGAAGGCGTAAGAAGCCTTCTGGTTCAGCCCAGCAGGCACGGCGTGACCGGCCTTCGGAGGCTCGGAGTCCAGGTTCACCTGCACAGAAAAAAAAACAAACAAACAGAAAAATTACAAATCACCTGCTTCGAAATATCTAATTCTACTTCACAATTTGGCTCATTCCCACATTTTGCCTCCAGAAACTGAATGTTAAAGTAAAGGTGGCACCAACAGCAGGACCATGAGGTAGGACTGGCCGATTAATCAATTTTTACTGATTAAGTTTTTGTTTTGTTTTTTTTGAATATTGAATTTTGAAAGATCTGAATATTTTGCACCAAAGCTGCCATCTTGTTTTGCAGCTTATTTGTACTTTGAATTCAGGTCTATTAGAATAGAATAGAAATTGCTGCTTCCATCTGAAGTGTTAAACATTAATAATACAAATATAACCATAAGAGATTAAGTTTATAAAATATAGAGATGGATGCAAGTAATTCAATATGGCTGAATATAAATAAACTAATAAAAAATAAATAAATGCAAATATGTTAATCGAAAAATAATCTATAAATGAGTGCAGAGAAAATTTTATTAATTTCTTATTTAACAGAAAGTCAAATGGTTACAGGCAGAAATTATAATTATAATAATTACATGATATTACGCATATCTAAAGTCACTTTAGTCAATAAATTATGAACTTTTATTCATTTATTGACCTTTTAAGACTCACAGAAATAAAATCTGGAAAGATTTTTTGCTCTTTTACTTCCAGGGTTTTTTTTTATTTTTATGATGGGTAACTATGGTAACGAGGAGTTATTTTTGTAAAAAATTAGCATCTCAAAAGCTCAAATGAACTATGACCCCAAATCTTCCCTCAGCTTTCTAACCACACAGCCAAACAGATTTACAGCAAAAGCAAAGGAGGTGGATTAGCAGGGCCTGGTGTCACCAGGACATGCTATTGTGGGACGTCGTCTCTGATGTTGGACTGTGGAGCTGTTAGCATGACCCAACACTCATAACACGGTAAAACAACAACCGTCTTCAGTCAGAGACCTCTTCAGATTCACTGCGGGACTGACTGCTACTGGGGATTCTCTCAGAAGATATTCGGATCGTCTGAGTTGCAACACTTGATTTCATTTTGGGGTAAATAAAGTACGCGCTGCAAAACACACAAAATAAGTAGTTTTGGTTTATAGTAGAAATATATTTCAATATATCTGAATCGTGACAAAATTTACGTAAACTTTTCAGCAGGAAATATGAGTTTGCTTAAAGTAAATAATTCCTTGAATTGCAGAAAACTATTTATCTCAGTGTTTTTAGTGAACTTTTCCAATAAGCCCATATTTCTTGTTGAGGAGTTTCTTGGGATTTAGTTTTCTCTTTTTTAAGACTACTAAGATATTTGCAGTAGAAAATACTTGGTAAGATTTTGAATTTTTCTTTTACATAAATTAAAATGAAGAAGTGGGATTGTTTTATAGGACATAATGTTTCAGCTTGTATTTAACACACCTTTCTGACTACATAACTTGTTTTTCACCAATAAAAAGTTGGATGTAACTTTAAAAAAGATGCAATCCTTCAACAAACTACCATAATGTTCACCTGAAATGTGATTTGTTTGCACTCAGCTGATCCCCTGCGGTTAAGACGCCATCTTGAAACAAGAATAAAATGACGCGTTATTTCGCTGAGCTGCAGAGTGGTCAAATAAAATAAACAAAGACAGCTGGATTTCATTTTTCTTTTTAATTTCCATTTATAATCTTCCGTCTGATTTTCAATCTAAAAGCAATTTTGGGAAACGAGACTGCAGTCATTGTTTTAAAAGTGGGATCAGTGATAAATCACGCCGGCATCATTACTAAGCGATGCTTTCCTGATAAAACACAAAGGTTCAAATATGAAAAACGACCTCAGACTCGGAGATGAACTACCTTTGCTTCCAGACGGAGACGATCGATGGTGTTCTCCGCCTCCGCGTACTTGGTCAGCAGCCTGTCGTAGTCTTCCTGCAGAGCGACAAAAAGTGAGCAAATATTCCTCTGAGGGGTTTTGTTCTGGAAAACCAGATTCTGAAGTTACACAATAAAACAAAGTTAGTTGAAATAAAGTAAAATAATTTCTGAGGGATGAATGGACACCTGGATGAAGCAAAATAACCTTTTAATCATAAATACGTTGTTGTTTTATAAATATACTTTTTTGAACCTGAATGGTACTTAGATGCTTTTCAAGGAAGTTTAGCAGTTTTACTTAAGCACTTATTACTAGATAATCTAAATTGTCCTCACACTTTGAATCATTTTTAAATTAAATAATGTTTTCTTCTTACGGATGCAGCTTGTTTTAATTTTATTATAAATGCGTACTGTAAATCATAAGTCTTGTATGTTTGCTAAGCATGTAGACTGTATTTTTTAATTTCACAGATTAGGGGGCTACAGATGAATTGCTGCTGGCTAGTCTGAAGGAGCTGACAGGAGGAGTTATGGCTTGGAAGCTGCAGCTCAGAGGAGGAGTTGTGCCTTGAAGGCAGAGCTACGTCCACCCAGGCATTTTGCTCAGCTGAATGGTTGCCGTGGTGATTAAAGGATTTCTCAAGCATGCATGACAGAATCAAAGCAACACTCCAGGTTCGTTTTGATGACGGAACAACATTATAGCACGATATACAGCTCAAAAAAGTTGATTTTACATAGTATTTAAAACCTTGAAATTGGGCCTCTGTCTCTTTAAGCTCCTTCTCTTTCTGACACAATGTCTTCAGCCCATCATCCCGACAACGGTTCTCCATGATGCTAATTTTCCATATTACCCAATCTAAGTATTATTTCCCTGCCGCTTTCACCATTGCGCACAACAAGCCACGCAGGTGCTAGGAAACGCTAGCAGAGGCGCGTTTCCTCCAGATCGTACCTGCAGCTGTTGCAGCAGAGTGGTGGCCTGCTGCCGACACCTGAACTCTGGAGGGACGGTGGAGTTGGGACCCTGGGTGGGCGTGTTGGAATCGGAGGAGGAGGAGGATCCGCCACTGTTGAACAGGACTTCCTGAACGATGTCAGCGGGGGATTTAAACACGATGGGGGGCTGCGGCGACATCGTGGCTTTTTCTAACGACTTCCTGCCTTTCGGGGGCTGGTAGCCTCGCTTGGGGAAATGAATCCTGGGTTCCACCTTTGAGAAGTTCAGAGTTTGATGAGACAGTGATGCTCTCCTGGAAAGGAAAAACAAAAATGAAAGCCAAGATATGAGGTGTCAGTAGCTGCATTTTCATTCATCATAAAATTCCTCAGTTTGAAATTACAAAAAAAAAAAAAAAAACATGCTTGATGGAAACTCTGATTTCGGGGGAGATAAAATAAATCACATTTTACTGCAAAATGCTGTTGTTTTTTTTAAATCAGTCAGATGACCCACCTGAGCTCATTCATTCCTGAAGGGTTACTTCTGGCTCCAGCAGCTTTCATGTTTCTGTCTCGACCTCTGGCCTCTGGAGAGCCGTTCTGGGCTCCGCCGACGGAAGACGTCCTGGACTTCAGAGCTTCAGGAGGGAGTCCAGCTTTCTGCTTTTCTGATCCTTTTGAAGGAATGTTCTCCATCAGAACCTGTTCAGAAATCGCCACAGCTGGCTGGGGAGAACCTCTGAGCTTCAGCTCCAGGCGCGGCGGGCTGGACCTCACGCTGCTGCGGCTGCAGGAAGACTCTAGTTCTGCGTCGGGGAGGGTTTCTCCTTCGATCTCTGAAGTAGCCGTCAGCTCCTCCTCGGTGAATACGGAAAGGTGAGGCGAAAAGGAGGAGGTGGACGCAGAGACCAGACAGTTAGACTCTGGGTTTTCAGCTGCTGCTATGGAGGAAGCAAACATTAAAAGTTACTTTTACATAAAAGAGGTTGGCGTTAGATTAGATTTTAGCCATTTTAGGGCATCTTGTCACTTTAAATCCAGAAAAGCTGCTGGTGTTCCCTAATTCCCCAACGAACACTAAGTTTACAC
The DNA here is from genome assembly GCA_010277015.1 of Poeciliopsis turrubarensis. Taxonomy (NCBI): domain Eukaryota; kingdom Metazoa; phylum Chordata; class Actinopteri; order Cyprinodontiformes; family Poeciliidae; genus Poeciliopsis; species Poeciliopsis turrubarensis. The sequence continues at coordinate 12,900,864 of VMRN01000004.1, forward strand.
TCGAATATGAATATGGCAGCAAATAGATGTGCAACCGCACATTTTTGAAAAGCATTAGTAGAGCCTCCTGCACAACCAACAATGTTGCAGCAAGTGGTTTCTGGATGGTAAGTCAACAACAAAACCCTTGCCATTTCCAGCAGCCATTTCCAGCAGCCATTGTACAGCGCGTCTTGCGGTAAAACCAGCTGACCAAACATGCTGGAGCTCCGCTTTGGTGCAACAGGTAGGATCTTGCACTGGTTATCTAGCAACCCTAACCAAGAGGAGAGAGGATTTGAAAGGGCTCATTTTCAAGACACCAAAAAAATTTTTACTTATTGCCTAAAATTAGTTTTTTGAAGCAGTCAAGACCCAAAAAGAAGTACAAAAACATGCAAAAGTTATTTTTTTAAAAGTATTTCCTCTTTAAAATATGTTGAATATTTAATAATCTAGTCTGAAAACGAGAACTTGACAGCAGAAATAAACTCACTGGCTGTCCGGAGTTGAAAATCGTCTCCGGAGGATTTTAGAGATGAATCCTTGTCGCCTCCACTAGGAACCGTGTCCTCTGGGGAGCAAGGATCGCCACTCGGGTTCCCTAATTCCCACTCCTCTAGGGCCTCCGACAGTCCAATGATGCCATCTTCATTCATTTCCCTGAAAAAGTCATCCTCTTCCTCTTCGTCATTGTCGTCATCCTTCTCCCAGGAGTCGTCGGATGTCAGCGTGGAGGAGGCAGACTCTCGGACGGGCGACGGAGTCCAGTGGAGAACCCCGGGTCTGGTTTGTCTTCTGTCCATTCAGCCCTAACGTCTCAGCTTCTCAGTCGAGCAGTCGCATCGTTCTCAGGTTCTGTGGTACCAACAGAAACCGATACAGTGACGCTTCAGTAAAATGCAGACAGTGAAATTGAAGTATGGAAGATCAAAAGTGCTGAAATTCAACAAATTATGTATTTATTTCTGATGTTTATTATATGGTTCAGTAATCATTTTATGTTTTTTCTTTGCTGATTTATGGCAAACTTGTCAATTTAAAGTATGGAAGGTTGTAAGTGCCACAACACAATTATAACTTTTTTTAAAAACATACCTGTATAACAAGATTATTGATTTCCATATTTGAGCCTTTAGTTATCCATTGAGTTTTATATCAAATGATCACACATATGAATATGTATTTGGCAACAGTTACTGGATGTTGGCATGTTTGGCCCTCCATAAAGAAGAAAAAAATTAACAATGGTGAATGTTTGTCAATGGGCAGCAATTGTGGCATATATTCACTCAATTAAAATAAATATACTTAATTTCCTCTCCAAAGAAGCAAATTTCATATAATTTTTCAAAATAAATTTTAAATTGTATAATTGATTATGGTTGTATTGTATTTACTGCTTAACACTTTGGATGCAGTAGCTTGTGAACAAATAAGTAATTTTCCCTTGGGGATCAATAAATTATAATCTACTCTAGATAAGAAAAACAAAAATCAATTAAAAAAAAACAAAAGAAAAAAAAATTTTTTTTGAATAAAAATATACAAGAAAATTAAAATAGACAAATGAATTTTTTTTTACTTACTAGTATAATCATAAGAATTTTTGCTATTAAGTTTTAAATTATTAATCAAAATCACAAAAATAAAAGGGAGACACACAAATGATACCAAATGAAACAAACAACAAAAAAAACAAACAATAAATGGCCACACAGTTTTTAAAATCCATAAAGTACAAGCAGAAGTTTTGTTTGTCTTGTTTTCTGCACATCTAAACAGCCATCAGATTTTAACTGATTACAGAACGGCAGTCCTGTAAAACTGCATAGAACAGACATACTTTATGTCACTTTACATTATCATTAGTTTGGTGATGATGTATGGTAATAAATTCAGGATGCCAGACAAAATAAAGTGTGGAAATGTGCCTGCATGTCATGTGACCTCAGAGGGATTGTTAGAGATGTTTATTTACTGTCTTATTATTCACCTCATTGCTTTATTTAGTTCAGTCGTTTGCTTGAGCGTTACGAGGCTGCTGCCTTCACACAGAGAAGTGAGATTAACATTTGCTGCTGTGTTGCTACAATATGGAGCGGCCGAATTTTTAAAATCTATTGTTTTATCAGAGGAAACATAAAAGCTCACCTGTTGACTCGTTCAATCTCCCTGCAGAACTGAGGGTTTATCTCAGCCGCCATATGGGGGTTAATCTGCTCTAAACTCCTGACAGGGGGCTTCAGTGACACCCAACAGCCCCCCATCACCAGCAGACATCTACAACGCTAATCAGCTGACATTCAGCGAGCCGCCATCTTGGATGGACGTTATAGAAATTAAGGGTGAAAAAAAGGGAAATAAAACTGTTTTTTTGTTTTAAATGGTGATGAAATCAAGTCATGTTGAGGAAAAAAACAGAAAAATGCAGGTAGAATAAACGCGACAGGAGGATGGTCTGAAGCACGGCTTGATAGGCGGCTCAGATATTTGACTGATAATCTCCTTATGGTTCACCAAGCAGAGCCAAGGACACTGGAGGCTCACGCAATGGACCAATGTCACTAAAGGTTAATAAAACTGACGAAATAAAATAATTTAGAAAACATTTCTGTTAACTGAAATAAATAAAAATGCTCATTTAAAGCAGAGTTGGGGAGAGTATCCAAAAATTGTACTCGAGTAATAAGAGTAGCTTTATGTCAATATATTTTTACTCAAATAAAAGTAAACTGTATTTACTGAGTAACTGATCAAATTATCAATCATTTAATATTTAAAAATTACATAATCAGATGGAGCAACAACTACAGTTAAAAGTAAATTTTGTTATTATAAGGACCAAAATGAGAAATATAAATAACATAATTATAAAATACCAAATCAGGCAAAGGAAAATTTTTCCAAATGAGTTTCTTTCAATAAAAAACTTTAATAAAAAATGCAGGTGTGTGTCTGCGTCTGGTGAATTTTTGGTTAAAACATGTTTTTCACTCAGGAGGTAGAAAATCCAGAAATTTTACTGAAGCAATACATAATAATAACTTTCACCTTTTTCATTTTGTCAATTTTTTTTTTTTTTAAATCACAAAGGCATAAAAAAAATAAAATTACTACTATAAGTAATGAAAAAATAAACAATATTTTAACAAATAAAAAGTACCAAAACCACTCTTAAAGCTAATTAAAATTAACTGAATTATACAAAAATAAAACTAAACTATAATGAAAAACCCAAAATTATCTTAAACCTTGAAGTGAATGAAATAACATCCAACATAATTTGGATGGCCAATGCCTAAAGTAATACTGAACTAAATAACATTTGAAAGGACTTTGCCAAATAGTCTGTATTTGTGGCCTAAATTGAAATTCTAAAGAATATATTATTTCAACAGCTGCTGAATTTGGAAATTAATAAAAAAGGATGAAAAAACTTTTAAAACACATTTTTATGTTCAGCACTTTAAAATAAATATTCTGCTTATTTCTACACTTTTTTTTGTCATTTTGATATAAAAAGATGTCCTAATATCTTTCCCCAATATAAAATTATAAACTCTATAATTAAGATTTAATAGCAGTAGTAAATAGTGTGTAGTAAAGCTACTTCTAAAACTTTTATTTTTTCAGGACTGCTGCTCAAATAAATGTAACTGAGTGACTAGATAATGCCAGCCTTTTGTAACACAAAAAACATAATTTATTGTCAACTCCAAACTACCAAAGAAAGGAGCAGCAGATTAGATGCAAAATGCAGGTTTTTACAGCAGCGGCTCGTTGCCTAGAAACCATAAAACTAAAAAAAAAAAAAAAAAAAAAGACAAAATGAAAGTCCCACCCTCCGTGTCTCCATGGCGTTCACACCACAACAAACCACCCACTGGGAACTACTCACCGAGAGTTAAAAGACACAAAAAACAATATAAACTTAAACCAACAAAATTATCTGATTCGTCACTCGGCATTAGCGAGAAAGTGCGTCACAGAAAACCGTTAGCTAGCAGTTCAAAAGTTTGTTACGGTTTACAAACGCGGACAGCAAGTTACAGTTACAATAAATGTCTTCTGCCCATTTTAGGATCAGTTTTGACAGAAAAAAACGGCGTTACCTCGTTTTACAAAATGTTACAGGACGTCTTTCCTCCAGACAACGTTGACACAGGTGACATTTAGAAAGCTAATTATCATCAGTCCAGAGCGCAACACTGATTCTGCTGCCTGGAAGGCTAATTACCCCAAGCAGAGTGAACGGGTTAAATTTCGCCCTACGTCATGACTTGGAGGTATTTCTTGGCCAAATTATCGACGCAAGCGTACCCTTCAAATGATTTACAGCATTTTTTTTGCTTTAGAAATTAAATATATTCCAACAATTTTCTGAAATACATGTTGAATTTCTGGAGATTTTATGTAGTGTTTACCTTACAGTCAGCGCTGGGGGTTTGCATATAATTTTGAGGTCAGCCTGAGTTGTGATTGGTTATTATGGTAAAAGGAGGCGGGACATGTCTTTCATGAATAAGCCTTAGAAAATGTAGTTCTTAAGCGACGCCACAAGAGGACACTGTTTAATAACAATTTGAACTTTAACTTATCTTCCAAATAAGTTTTCAAATTAAATAATTAGCAATTATATACATGAATTTTATGCAAGTAAAAGTTAAAATGTTTTTGGTAGAAAGTCTACTCAAGTAATATGAAACTGATGCAATTATTGATCATTTATATTTAAAAATCACATCATCAGACATACAAAGTTAAATGTAAATTTTGGTATTTTAAGGACCAAAATGACAATAATTCATATAAGTAGCAAAAAAAAATGACAAAATTAGGCAAAAGAAATGTTTTCCAAATCAGTTTATTTCAGTATAAAAGCTCAGAAATGTTAACAAAACCTCCAGATGTTTGTCTGTTTGGTGAATTGTTGATTAAAACATGTTTGTTTGAAACTGAAGAAAAAAAACTGAATCTGAAAAGTGGATTTAGACTTTTCCACTTCCATTTTTTGTTGTCAATTTCTAATAATTATATATATTTTTATCAACTTCAAATTATTGTTTCAGTTTTCTCATTTGCAATTTTTTCAGATTAAACATTTTTTCAGTTTCCTATGTTTTTTCAGTTTCAAAAATTCCTTTTCAGTTTCAAATCAATTTATTTTTTAATTTAGTTAAATGAAATCAGGTTGAAGTTTTTTCAGATCCAACATTTTTTGTTTCAATTTTATATCATTCTTTCCCTTCAAATAATTTAGTCCAAAATTATTGTAATTTTTCATTTTAGTTTTAAAATTGTTTTTTTTCCAGTTTCAAATATTTTATTCATATTCAAAATTTATTTTTTTCAGTTCAAAATCTTTTTTTTGTTTAAAAAATTAGACTTTTATTTCAGTTTCAAAAATGTATTTAATTAAAAAAGTTTTCTATCTTTTTTTCTAATTCAAAATATTAGCTGAAAATATTTTCAGTTTCAAATTACTTTTTCCAGATGCAAAATTTATGTTTCCAGATAATAAAAAAAACCCCCAAAAAACAATATAATAAAACACTTTCAGTGATTTTTCTTTGACCAAACTTTATGGCTCTAATGTAGCTCCATATGAATATCCTGGTATTTCAGTGCATCCCAGTGACTTCAGAGCAGAAACAGTCCCGCAGCATCACAGGTCCTCCACTGCGTTTAACAGCAGGAGAAATGCAGTGATCAAAAAGAGCAAAATTAGACAAATTAACTAATCTGAAAAGGTTTTAAATGAAGTCTTATAAAGTTTCTTTTCTCAGGATTTTGGTGGATTTTTCACATTTTGACTCCGTGAAGGTTAAATGAACTTTACTTTATTAATCTGTTGAATCCAGAATGAGCAGTTTGAGCCGATGACAGACTAAATCAGTTTCCATCAATGAGTCGCTGACATTCGCCAACAGGCAGCCGGATGTGTTAGAGAAGCTCATGTGGTGTTTTTCTCTGAAATGACTGACGAGAGTTTGATGGTGATTTGTCAGAACCGTCCAGGCGGAGTGTTTCCTCTCTGCTGATGACATTTATATTCATCTTTAATCACCATCTGCTTGTTTTGACCATATTTATCTCGTTTCGTCCATTAACCGCAAACAGACACGCTCCATCTGCAGAACACAAACAGGACGCACCTTCCTGCACCAAATGCAGATTAATTTCTATAATTTCAACCCAAACCGGCCCAACATGAGTCAACAGAGTGATGAACAGAGAGGAGAAAAAAAACTAATGAATCAAATTAGATTCATTTTTGTTTCCTGTCCGTCTTTCATCGCTTTCATCTGCTAATTACTGCTTCTAAAAACGGACCGAATGTGAACCCCCACTCTCTGCATGTAGGAGTTTTATTTTAATATTTAGCTATGTCATTCTGTAAATGTCTCATTACTTTCCCTCTCAGGTGTAATTGCTGCTCCTAAAAGGCCCACAAGAGGGGAATGTGATTAAACGCAGCTGATTAAAAAAATTAAATCATCGTCTGGGGAACCGGTGCAGTCTGGGGTGAAAGGATGCGGCAGACTGAGCGCGTCTCATCTGAAAACATTAAAATGTCATTAAATAACATGGAAATAACTCAACTATTCATTAAAAATAAACAACTTGCGCAATAAAACCCAAATAAAAAAAGCCATTTTTCTTTCCTACTACTAAAACATATCAAAACACAAACAAGGTGCGTCTTATTTTGCCGAGGTGAAATGATAATTTGTAGATTGTTGTGAATTTTTCTTGAAACTAACTTAATTTATTTAACTCAGTTTAGTTTTTATAGATTCAAGCTTTCCATAAAATCTCTGGAATAATCTGCTAAAGTCACATGATGATGACTTTACTAAATAAAATACTATTTATGAAAGATAATTACAAATATAACACTGAGTCTTCCGGGCCATATTTAGCCAATAATAAAAATGTAATGTCAGAATGACAAAAAAAAGTTACAATTTTGAGATTTAAGTCAGAATTGTTTTTAAAAAAATTAAAAATTAAAAACAAAAAGGAAAAATCAGTTTTGAGATTTTAGTCAAAATTCTGAAAAAAGTCAGAATTCTGAGAAAAATAAATTTAATTCTGAAACTGCTCAAAATTTTGATAAAAGTGCAGATTTTTAAGATTAAAATGAAAAATTTGAGAAAAATAGCCTGAAATCTGAGGAAAACTGTGTAAATTATGAGATTAAAATCAGAATTGAGAAACAAAAATCAGGATTTATAGAGCATAATCAACATTTTGAGAAATATCAGGACAAAAAAGGCTAAATTTTAAGATTAAGATCAGAATTCTGAGGAAAAATGTCAGAATTTTGAGATTAAAGTTAGAATTTTGAGGGTGAAAAAATAATTTTGAGATTAAATTCTTAAATCCTTAATCCTCTTCTGTATCTTACACTGAAAATCCAAGAATCTAAATTATTCCCTGGGAAACTAATAAGGAGGATTCCTTATTAGTTTCTAGTGGGAGGATAAACATTAAAATTAAGGTTGAAATGCTTGCCATCTTTAAAAATTCCTAAAAATCATAATTTTTTTGAAAAGTTTTAGTGGATTTTATTGACAGTATTCAGTCTGGAATCAGTTTGCTCAGGTTGGGGATTCATGTTTTCACAAACTATATGTGGGTGCTAATAAAGTTACATCAAGTAACTTTCTGTCTTTCTCTCTACTTGTTTCCTAGAAATCATTTCTGTTCCTTCTTTATTGATTGATTGGTGACTTTAAACTTCTAATTCTTCTGATTCACACGATGTAAATAAACATGACAAAAACATGCAGGTCTAATCTGAAAATCATCATTCGTGGGTGTTTTGATGGGATTCTCATTCAAAACGTCTCTTCACAATTCACTGAATAAACCTTCTTGTAAAAGATAATGAAAGTAAAAACTAATACAGGGTTGTTTTTTTTTGTTTTTTTTAGAAAAAACTAAGTTATAAAGTCACAAATTACCAGCTTGTTTTTACTGCTAAGATGTATTCCTGAGAAAAGCTGTAATAAAATATCTGGTATATAATTAAATCTGTGATTCGGTTTTGTGATGCATTCAGGCGACAGGCTGTTTGTGTTTAACAGAGGAGGATAAATCAGGGAGATTGCCTGGAAGATCCATAATTACTTCCTTCCCAAACAGTTTGAGTTTTTCTGTCATTTGTTCAGATGCTGAAAATATGACAGCAACCTTTACAAGCAATGTTATGTTCCTCATCGCTTATTTCTGCAGAAAAATATAACTGGGAGTAACAGTTTAAATTGCTCTAAAGTCAACAATGTCTTCTTCTATGGTAGTTTATTTTAGCTGAAACAGAGTTTTAATTTCTTCTTCTTGGAGCTGCTGGTGGCAGTTTTTAATTAGTTATCCACTAAAAATCTGCTGTATATCAGTGAAGTACATCAGCATGAAGGACAGCAGAAACCCTGACGGACCCGCTAGTGTTAGCATTATGTTAGCATGCTAACGCTAACAGTAGCATGCTAACATTGCATTCTAAAGAAGTTAGATTTTCTTGGAAACGATACATCCCCAATGTTAGTTCATAATGTAGGTACTTTTAGTGTCAAATGGGGATAAATACGTTGTTTTGAACTTGTGCCACTGATAGAAAAATGACATCAACTGCTACATTTGGAGCGGAGCACCGCCGCCATTTTAGCTCCGGACTAACAAAAAGCGTTCAGCCGCGTTTTGTGTCAGAACGGCTGATTTTGTTTGTTTTCGGCTGGTTTAGGTTGTTGTCCACCAACAGCTGTTAGCCAACCGCAAAAACACTCAAAATGAAGAACTGTTTTATAGGACACCGAGCTGATATAGCGACGCTAGGCTTTCATGTTCATATTTAGTTGCTAACGAGTGCTAGCTCCCACACTGTTAGCCAGAAAACAAATAAAACAAAACCTACCTTTCAACCAAAAGCCTTGTTTCTGCTCACTTTGAGTCCTGCTCACTTCTGCCATTGTTTAAGTTCCTTCACACTGAGCTTCTGTGTAAATATTGAAACTCCTGTGAACCAGCGTTTCATCCACATTTACTTGGCAGATTTGAGCTTTAAGACTAGATTTGTCTGAGGCTGCATGACCTATTTCACAATTCAGATTTAGGAGGGGAAAAAAGTGCAAATTTGGATTTTAAAAAACACAGACTTCTGAGAAAAAAAAAGTCAAATTCTGAAATTTATCTCCAAATTCTTAAAAAAAAAAGTTTGGATTACAAGATGGTTTTTCTGAGAAAAAAAAACATCTGAATTCTAAGAAAAAGTCAGTGTTCTGAGAAAAATGTCAAAATCCTGAAATTCTTGTCTGAATTCCAAGGAAAAAAGAATTCTGAGAAAAAAAGTCTGAAAATGAAATCTAAATTCTTAGATAAAAAATTAAGCATTTTGAGATCTGTGTCCAAATTTTAAGAAATTAGAATTCAAATGCAAATTCTTAGAAAATGCCAGCATTTTGAAATTAATGTCAGAATTATGGAATAATAATTTTTTTTATTTTTGACCCAAATCTTCTTCCATACTTTCCAGACTTGTAGGCATTGGTTGTTTCATCTGCTCTAAATTTTCTGTGGATTGTGGCACGTTGAGCTGCTTTTTCAAAGTAATTAACCTGCTTCATGTCATACAGGAAGGAACCATTGATCAAAATTTTGGAAAAAAATGATTAAATTACCCATTTTTATTGATAACTGACTTTTATCTGATACCCATTTAAGTCAAAACCTGAGTTCTTCATACAAAAGGTTTAAAGATAACTCAAAGGTTACACATGTTTTTATTTATATAGGAGCATTTTAATGTGTGCAGCATATATCCATCTGTATCTACATATGTCCATTTTTACATACAGTACAAACCCGAGCTTGTAAAGTCAAGCATCCGTCGGTTTCAGCTGTACAGTTCACTCTCAGACAGAAGCAGAAATAAAGGTTAAATCAATAAAGGAGACGTCAGACAGAGCGAGGAGCCGTTCCAACAGCTGCAGGTTTCAGACAGGAAGAAACCAGAAAGGTAAAGATTCACGAATCCTCGCCGCAGCCCATCGGGTCTCACAGCTGGAGGTAACACGTTGAGGAGATAATGCCTTTCAAGTTAAAGGTTGGATTAGAAAAGAGAAGGGCTCAGAGATCAGTTGGTGGTTCTGTTTCGGTTTGTGCCGTCGGATCGTGAAGCAGGTTGGCCGTCTCCATCGTCGTCGCCTGCTAGCAGCTATAGCGCCACGTTGAACTCCGTCACCAGGAAGTCGACGTGGTCCCTCTCTTTGGTCTTGAAGGCCTCGGCGATGAGGCGAGCGGCGTCCCGGTGCTCTCGGCCCCTGAGGGAAACCCCGTTTACCTCCAGGATGATCTGACCCACCTTCAGCTGGCCGCAGTTATGGGCCGAGCCGCCCCTCTGCAGCACAAACACAGGAAATGCATCAGCACAGCACCAAGTCAGTCAGGGCTGCAGCTAATGATTCGTTTACTTTCATTTAATTATTTCAAACAGACAAAACGCAAAAACAAGAAAAAATTTAAATGAACACAAATTGTCTTCCCCATTGACATTATATTTTACATTATTTGTTTCTAAAAGTACTCAGAAGATACAAGATGATATGTGATCAAAATCACCAGCAGGTGTAACATGGTAGAGGGTATTTATTGCTACATTTGCATCACAAACAGCACAAATCTTTGAAAATCAAACAATTTAACAAACTTCTGTTGAGTTTTCCTCTGAAAATGTTCTGATGCCTTCATTACATCTAAACAAATTGCTTTAGTTAACTTTTTTTTTTTACTTAATTCATTAAGAAAGAGTTTCTTAGTTTCTCTTGTTGGTAACATTTACAATATTGGCAATTATTTCCTGAATTCTTGCATAATGCCTGATTTAAATATGGATTAGATGGATGTTGATCAGTTTTAATGGTGCTAAATTATTATAAAGGCTACAAAATATACATGCATACTTACAAGAATGTAATTTCAAATGTGCTTATGAATAAACATGCTAATCAAACCAATAATAAGACTTATGAAAAACATTTTTAGGTCACTTAGTGAAATAAATATTAATTTTCGAATAAATAGATGGGTTACTGTAATAAATGAAAGTAGCTTTTAATGCAAGTGTGTTATTTCATTCTGGATACTCCTAATGTAACATTTTTCTGCGTCTTTAATTTCTTATTTTTAAATATAAACTTCTGAAGCTGCACCATAAAAAAAAAAAACATCTTGAAATTAAAATGTTTCGATAAAAACAAGAATTTATTTTGCTCATGAAGGAGTAAAAAACTTTCAATCAATCAATCGAATTTTATTTGTGCTCGTTAAACTAATATGTGATTAGTGCTTTAGGGTTAGCATAGCTGACTTTGTAGATAGCGGTGTCGCTAGCTACCCTAACCCTAACCCTAACCCTAATCCTGACCCTATGGGCTCAAAAACCTTATAAAATGATCAGTAAATTGTTTTAAAAAATATATATTTATATTTACAGTTGTTTTTAAATTAAAAACTTCCCTTTAATTGTGAAACCTGACTGTTTTATAACAGGATCTTTCATTAGGCTCCAGGTGGAGACGGCGCTCAGCGGTAGAGAAAGAGCTCCTTGTTCCTTCCTCTGCTATCATCCACTGTGATGAGGAGCATATTTCTCATTATTAGTCTGTCAGTGAAGTGACTCAGAGCTCCATTTTCGAGGTATAAACATTGTTTATGCCTCTAAATTTAGAGACACGATGAATTAAGCTGAGGTTCTTATCGGCGAGGCAGTAATGGGGAATGCTGCCTGTAAAACGGCTTCATTCAAAGGCTTACTCCATTATTGGTGATAAAGAAATTTAATTCCCAAAAAGCTGAGCCTCGTGAAGTTTCGTCTCACTTGGCACATAAATGAAAGCTTTTTCTAAACCAATGATTGCTTTTGTTGGGTAATTCCTGATTTTTGAGTTTATTCGGCAGCCGGTTCCCGTCGGTTTCTGCTCCAGGTAGAAGCAGCGGACCAGAAGAAGAAGAAGAAGTTTCAGAGAGGATTTGTTTTCTGATTGCTATCACAAGCACGAACAGCACCATCACCTCCAACCTACACATGCAGAGCAGCTGCCCTGCTCTTCCTCACCTTATTATCTCCAATCTCACGTTTTTTTACATCCTGTCCTCCAGTCGCCTATTTGATTCTGAATGCCCTGATTTCCAAACCTTTCATCCCTCCCTTGGCAATCAGCCGACCCAAGCCAACCCCACTTCTTCATTTTTTTATTTCAATCAGCGTCTCGGTGAAGTGGGAGGCTGAGAATGCTCAGACCTTTTAAAATCGCCGGTCCTGTGCTCCCTGAAAGCGATCTGCTGACTCACAGAAACACAAACTAGAAAGATGCACCAACTGATGCAGACGGAAACCGTTTTATATGTCCTGTACACAGGAGCATCTCAGTGAACTGCAACCTCTTTGATTAGTTATCCTTCGGTTGTTCAGAAATGCATAGTAAAAAAAAAAAATCAAGAGTATAACGTCATAATATTACAACTTTATTCTCAAAACACTGAGTTTAATCTCATGTTACTATGAATAATCTCATTTTATTTTGAGTTTATTCCCAACTGTTGTGTTTCTGCTGGTTTCACCAACTCAAATTAAACTTTTTTTAGACTTTTATGAATAAAAATTAAGTCATTGATTCAAGCAATCCAAAATAATTGAAAAACCTGTTCCCCTCCTCGCCTGTGGGGGCGCTGTACCAAGAAACAACATGAAAACCTCTGAAGAACACACTGAATACAGCTTCCTTCTCGAAATAATAACATTGGCGCAGCGTCAGATTTTAGGTTTCAGGATTTCTCTTTTGTCTTTGGTAAAAGAAAACGAGTCGTTTCTCTCGCTAGTGCAGGACAGCAAATTTGTTTTGGTTATATTTTCCCAGAATGCCTTGCAGTGTAGTTCACTTCCTGCTTTTGGAGCGCCTGGTGTTCACATATGCATTCAAACCGCACCAGAATTTATCAGTTGCTTAAATAATGCAGTTAATGCAGTTAAATTAATGCAGTTTTTGTCTGTTTACAGCCAAATTAATCATTCAGTGCCTCCACTTTCTTGGGAATTATTTTGGAAAATAAAGCAAAAATCAACAAATACCACCATTTTTTAGGACTAATACTTAATTGGGAGTTTAGTGCAGATTCTTCTCAAAAATTTTCAAAAACCTTCTTAATTGTACTAAACAGCTGCCTTAACTGATGTCAGATTATATTCTACGATTTATTCAGAGAGGAATAAAAATCTGCCTCTACTTTCATAAATAAACGCAAATATTTCCAAATTAATACCAAACACTTTGATTTTTATTCCCAAAAATCACAAAAATCCTGGCGAGACTGAAAAGATGTTCAATGATATTATTAAATTTTAAGAATTCATTGATATTTTAGCAGTTTGTGATCAGGTTTCATCAGTCCATTCTGCAGTAACCGGCCCTTTAAGAGCTTTTGACGCCCTGATCTAGAAGGTTCTGTGACTTTAACGATGTTGAACCTGTCATGGATTTTCCGTTTGCTCTTCTGAACTCACCTGGATGGTGACGATGCGCGGCAGCGGCTGGCGAGTGTTGGCTCCGCCCTCGATGGCGATACCCAGGGTGCTGGCGCTCTTTGGCACCCTCACTAGCGTGGAGGTGGGCTCCAAAAGCCCCGGCTGGGGCAGCAAACGGAGAGGAGAGCATTTTATTAAATATGTAAGAGCATCATTTAGTAAATCAATGTTTCTTCTTTGCATTTGCAGTTTGTTCTTTCAGCAAGAGGAGTTTTTCTAAGAGGCCAAGACCTTTTATTTCTTAACTAACTCAGTGTTACGAATATATTCATGAATACATGCAACATGTCAAAGGTCAGATCATTATCAGGGATTTCATTTCATCTCATTTTCTTCTGACTCATTTAAATGTTTATTTCTTCAGTGAATAATCTAAAGCATGTTAGGGGGTTTAATGTTCTGGTCCAGTCAGAACCAACACCAAATTTAAACATGTGCATTTCTGTTTCCAGTGTTTATGAATGCCCAGTTGCCACGACAACAGAAACAATATAAAATGTATATAGTAGAGAAAAAGCTGTACACAAAGATATTTAACGGTTTTATAGAACATTTAGATTAAAATGTGAAAAGTAAATGGGTTCTTGACGGTTCTAGACTTTATAAGAGCAAATGTGATTTGAATTGGTGATAGAGCTTAAGGAGCTTTTAGCTTTTGCTAAAAACCATGTTAGTGTGTCACTTTAGCGTTAGCTTCCACTAAATACCATGTTGGTATAGCGCTTTAGCATTAGCTAATTACTATGTTGGTATAGCACTTTAGCACAGTTTTAAATGAGCATATTGGTATTATAACGCTTTACCATTAGCTTTCACTAATTACCATGTTGGTATAGCGCTTTAGCAGACCTAATGTTTATGATTCATTCTTCAGGGTTAGCATAGCTAACGTTTTAGACAGGAGTGTAATTTTTTTTTTTCTAATGAGACGAAGCGAAAACCCCACAAACATGTTTCAGGTTTCCACCTGTGACCACAGCAGGAGTTTTTTTATGTGTAAAACCTGACCAAAATATTTGCAGTCTCCCTCTTTTCCTTCTCTTAATGAAGAGAAAAGTAAATGTGTTGCTCTTTAAAATAAAAGCTTTTTATTACACACAGTCCATTTAATCCTTAATTTCCCTGAGAAATAATCTAGTTTGGAATAAATAAAACACTCCCATCCTTACTTGTTATTCCTGACATCAATCAAGCAGGAGCAGAGAGCGATTTCAGTTTGGTAACATTACAGCGCAGCAAGTGAACGGATAAATGATGGATCATGGCTGAATGAATGAATGAGTGAGTGATAAATGAAGAAATAAGTGAGACGATGTGTGAACAAACAAGAGGGAGGAGAGAAGAGATCGCAGTTAGGGTTAAATTCAGGATCAGGAGGAGGATTAAGCATCAGACACTTTGATTTATCGAACTTCTACCAGCCGGGCCCGATTTAAACCACACACACACACACACACACACGCACACACACACACACACACACACGCACACACACACACGCACACACACACGCACACCCACATTGGCAGATGGCCAATCACCTGCAAGGAAAATCAATGGGGCTCCAGGATTGGCTGCTTCGCTAACACAAGCTAATAGCATGTCAGCTAGTATTACTGCTAACGGTTTCAGTTTCTGAAGCCGTATTTACTTCACAATGTTTGAGAAGTTCAAATGGGTGAATCTTCACAAATAATTGAAAATTATATTCCGTAAAAAAAAACAAACAAAAATTTAATTAATCGCAATTGGAAGCTGATATCGGCCAAGAAAAATGTTACTCAATTAAAAAATACTTTATTTCCACTTTATTGTTTAATTTAGATAAAATAACTAGGGATGCACAATTTATCGGCATCAACATCGGTATTGGCTGATATTAAGTTATATTTTAACATATCGGTATCGGTCCGATAAATAAAACTGGGCCAATATGAACAACCGATATTTATTTTTAGCTGTTTCTGACTGGTTGTATTTTCCAAAATTATCGAAACAGCAGTTAAATATAAATAGTATTTTAAAATAAATATTGGTTATCAGGCTTAATAACAATATTTATATCAGATATGAATATTGGCCAAAATTTCCGTATCGGTGCGTCTAAAAAAAAAAAAGACTTTCAGTTTTTATTTTCTGAAACAAATCTATGTTTTCTTAATTTAGCCATTATTTTTAGAGTATAAACGCAGTGAAGCCGAGTCTCAGAGAGTCACAACCAGCCGTGTAAACATTCGTCAGCGGTAGTTGATTCTCCGTGTCGTTAATCTGCAGCCGGTTCTGAAGCGCCATCTCACCGGTTTGGACGGGTTTTCCCCTCCGCCGTCCTGGGAGTGGTGGGCGGGGCGTGCGGCTGAGCATCGGGGGCTACCGTCTTTACTGACGTGTCCCGACTCGGCGATGTCCACGCCGCTGTCCTCGCTGAGGGTCTGCCCGCTGTCGGACAGCTGAGACAAGGCGCCGCCTGAGGAAGCAGGACGACTCCAGGTTAAAGGTCACAGAAAATCGCTCTTTCATAAAATCAATTAGTAATTTACTGAATTTATGAGAGATTTATATGAAGGCATTTTTTTCTCGGATCTTATTAAACTGGAAATAAAACTAATTTGTTTTAATTTAAAGCATAAAGAATTATTTCTACTGCTAAACATAAATCCACATATTGACTATAAAATAACCTTTAACATTAAATGTTACATTAGATTTTTCTCTAAGGACTCATTAAAAAATAGATGAAACACAAAATAAACCAGTTATTGTAATGTTTCACTTTAGTGCTTTAGCCTTTTTGCTAGCTTTGAAAACGTTTAGCGCACTTAGCTTCTTTCAGGTAAATCTTTCTGAATGGCTTCTAAAGCGCTCATTTACTCGGTTGTTTGGTAAACTTTATGTTTTCTGACCTAATGTGTCATTTAGGCTAATCAACAGTTAGCAAAACTCAACAACTATGAAGCTACCGCCATGAGTGGTAGGTCCATCTGTTACACAATAACAAGCTAACGTTATTAGCATTGTTATTTCACTGACACATGGTGGATTTCAACAAAGTTGAATTTAGCACTTTTGCTTTAGCTTCTGCTAAATACCATGTTAGTGTACCATTTTAGTATTAGCTTGTGCTAAATGTCATGTTAGAATAACCCTTAGCATTAGCGTCTGCTAAATATCATGTTGACTTAGCACAATAAATCTACATGCAACTTGTCTTTTAGCTAGCGGTGGCACCCATTGATGCTTTGGATCTTTTTTTTCTACTTATTAACAAGTTTAAAAACAACAAAGTTAAAAAGCAGATGTTAGCTGGTTATTTTGGCCTGGAACACAGAGGATCGATTTTAGAAAAGCTTTCATCCACATGAACTCGCCCCCATTGTTGTATTAACCATGCCAGACCCATAGGGGGCAGTGCAGCACAAAGCCAGTAACTATGTTGCCAATCAGATCCTTGTCTCATAATGACAGGTTCAACAAATAATATTTTTGTAAGTGTTACACACTGCAGCTTTAAAAAGATAAAACCAGTTCAGGGTACTTTCCGCCCCGGTTCTTTTACCTCTAGCCAGGGGCAGCGGCCGCACCTCGTTGACGTCCGGCTCCGCGTTGGGCCTGTGGACCTCCACCGTCACGAACTGCTGCTTGGAGGCGGCAGGCGGGCCGAGGGAGGCCTTGGACAGGGACACCGGCTTAGAGGGAAGCGAGGGAGGAGGAGGCGGGGCAGGAAGTGGCGGCGGCGGCGGCGGCGAGGGGGACGGGGCGGCCGGTTTGGGGGCTCTGTTGGGCGACTGGACCCTGGGGAACGGGCCGATGTTGTGCTGGGAGACGGAGGCCAGCTGGGCGGACGTTATTTTCTCCTTCTTGGGCATTTTCTTCTTGATGGCGGCGTAGTCCCGGGAGGCGTCGCGTCTCGGCGCAGAAGAAGAGCTCGGGGCCGTGAAGTACAACCCGGACTGGGAGGATTCGGAGGACGGGCACTTGATGAGAGCGTCCCGCCTCCCAGGGCGCCTCTGAGACCCCGGAGGGGGCGGAGGCTTGAAGGAGGGGGGCAACTCTGCTGAGGCGGACTGAACGTCATCCTGAAGCGAGACGATATATTCACCATCACCGTCGCCAACAGAGAAAACGCAGAAACACATGGACACGGCGCCGGGCGCGCCGCCTCAGGTCCGGGTCATTAAAGCTGACCTGATACAGGTCAGAACAGACGAATGGCCTATTCAAAGCACCGGAGCAAACCAAACAATCGTGTTGAGTTCCTGGCTGAAGCTGGTTGTAATCTGGGCTGAAGCATCAGTCAAAACGCAACAGAAAGCCATTCTACTGAACTGGTTCGCTGCCATGAATAGTTTTAATTTGGAGACTTTAACCTGCATTTAAAGGTGACCCACTATGCTTCCTTTAACGAGCTGGGACAGATCTACGGCCTATACAAAACATGTTCATTACATTTCAAAATAACTCTTAGATAATGAGATTTTAGCTTTTTAAGGTGTCATTTCACCTTAAATCCAAGTAATCTGCTGCTAGCCACGCCCCCCCAACTCAACGTTTTGAAAATGGCTACAAGCAGATGCGTAATTATGCAGCTGAACATCTTTGAGTAGCGGAAGTGGAGCCTCCTGCACAACCAACTAAATGGTTTCTGGATTGTAAATCAAAACACTTGTTGTTTCCAGCAGCCATTGTAAGGCAGCTACAGCAGTAAAACCAGCTGACCAAACATGCTGGAGCTTTGGATGCTGGGTAACGATGCAGAGCCCGTCAATTATGACTCATAATTAAAACTGTTTCACTGTGAATAATGTGAGGATCCTTTGTGCTCAACGTGTTTTTCTGTTGTTGCGTCGTAATTAAATGTTTTGAGGCCTAAAAGTTAAACATCGGTTAAAAGACATAATAAATCCTGTAGAGCCTGAAAGATGTTCAGTCACCCGTTCTGACTGGATCCTGGCCTTTTTCCAGGACAGGAGAACTTTTCTTTACTTCCTAAAAACCTTCTCTGATAAATGTTACCAAGTATTGTTGTCTGGATTCTGCTACAAATATCTCGGAGCATTTGAAACAAGAGGAAACTGACTTACCAGGAGCTTTTCTGCTCGATATAGGACCTTGTTTTGAGTAAATAATTAATACTGATGAAAAACTAACGGTTCGACAGGCAGATTATTTCACTTATAGCAAAACATTTTTACACGTTATCAGTGCAATAATCTGCCAGTGGGACGAGAGATTATTTAATCAATATCATGGAATCATTAACTCAAAACAAGCGCCTGTAAGTTGCAGAAAAGTTACTTGTAAGTCAGTTTTCTCTTGTTTCAAAAGCTCTGAGATTTTTGTACCAGAAACTGGATTTAATACTTGGCAACATTTTGTGTTTTTCAGCGATAAAACCTGAATTTGTCCAGTGGTTTGCAGGTGAACACATAATAAACCAAAGCCCGACTGTTCTGTATTCACACAGCTGTATTACACCGCTCCATCAGCGTCGGTAACGGTTACGGTCGCCTTGACGACGCATCCAGCCTGCACAGATCCTGCTGATTTCCTGCATTTTCCAAATGTGAGTGAATAAACACAAACTGAAAAGTGGAATGGGCACAGAAACAGGCGAGTTTATGCACAAAATGTGATAAAAATAATCAAATAATAATACAAAATGGTGATGTGTGAGCTGAGCGGTGAAGAAATCAGCTGTTTTCAGTCATGAAATAGGATTTTCAGACCTCACTGAGCCGCTCTCAGGAGAAAAAAAGGCTTCAGGTGTCACTCACTCCCACTTTTCTTCTTCCAAATCTCACATGGCTCCCACTCCACTTCGGTTTTCAGAGCCTGCAGCCATGTTTCAACCACCTTCCCATCTCCTTTCGCCCTCCCCTGTTGGCCTTATCTCTTATTTTCTGGCTGCTTCCAGCAGAGCTCACCAGAGAGATGTCGGTCAGCAGCGTGTTCAGGCTCTCCGGAGGATCCGCCTCGTTACTCTCCGCCACGCTGTCGTTCTGCAGGCGGGAGGAAGAGGAGAGACACAGGCAGAAATGATTAATCGAGACTAATCACGATTAATCGATTACTGACGTCATCGTCAACTAATTTAGTAATCGATTAATCGTTAACGGGAGTAAACAGACTCTGCAAAAGATCATTTGCTGAAGGAAGAACACACTCAGAGCAGGAATTAAACCACAAATGCTGATTTTAAGATGAAATTTTGCATGTAAACATGTTTTACCCAGAACCTGGTTAAAAAACCCTCCAGCCTCACCTTGTATTGATGGTAAGTCAGGCAAAAAGGGCTGAGATTTTCACAAATTATATGATATTTTAGATGGAGATGAATCCATTGCTGCAAATTATTAAACGTTCACTAAAGAAATGCTTTGCTGTTTCATTTTAGGAAGTAAAATATTTCTTTTCTTATTTTAAAAAGGAATTAAATTGCTTGTTCATTTGCATTTTTTTACGTGTTTCTTAATTTTTTTTTACAAAACAGGCCGAATGAACAATCTGCAGAATGTGCCCTTTTTAAAAATCCAATTAATCAACAGAATAGAATGATCAGCATCTAAAATTACCGCTAATTGCAGGGCTAGTTTGAAGGATTTTTTCTGGTGCAAATTAATCCTTTGCTACAAATAATTAAGCTTTAAATAAATGAATGTTATTAATATATAATAATCGATTACTAAACTTTTTGTATGTTTTTAGGCAATAAAACATTTATTTTCTTCTCTGAAAAATTAATGTATTTACTTATTTATTAGATTTATATTTTTTTTTATATTGTACAAAATTGGCCCAATTCATTACAAATGAACGAAAAATCAGCAAAATGTTTCCATTTTAAAAATCCATCTAATTGATTGATAATAATATGTACTTGCAGTCAGAGTTTTTTGGTGGACATTCATTCTTTGATACAGATAATCAAATGTTCACTAAAGGAATTATACTTTTGCATTTTAGTCAATAAAATATTTATTTTCTTGTTATTTTAAGAAATAATTAAATAGATTTTTTATTTGTAGTTTTATGTATTCTTAGTACAGAACAAAATAAGTGACTGAATGAAAACTGCAGAATTTGCCAATTTTCTTATCTGATTAATCAATTAATCATCATAATAATCGACTAATCGTCAAAATAACTGTTAGTTGCAGCCACAGTTAACAGTATTCTTTTGGTTGCTAGAGATAAATGCCTAAACGAATGTTTTTCTTGTCCGATTAGTCGATTAACAGTCAGAATAATCGATTGCTAAAATAATTGTTTCAATCCAAAACAAACCCAGGATTTCATGGCTGCTCCACATTTGTTTACAACTCGACAGGAAGCAGTGCAAGCAAAGAAGACGTGCAGCCCTCAGACTGACGCTAACAGCCTCCATGTCTCTGTCACAAACAAAAACACACTGAGAAATCGATACGAAGCCATCAGAGCTGGATCTGGAGGACCGACCCGTCCAAACGGAGGCAAATCTGAGCGCGAGCGGCGCCCTTCGTTTAACTCTGCAACTGAACCAAAACAAAAGCCCCATCCATTCAGCTTGATTAGCCCTCACTGCAGCATGTGGAGCACTTACACCCCGGGCATTTATCACAACAGTCGATCGGCTTTCTGCGTGCGGAGATGCGTCTCTGCACTGTAAGCAGAGCTGGGCTGGCTGCCGGGACTGTGCAGAACATGTGAGCAGGTGATGCACAAACATTCAGCAAATGTTGGGCTCATTTCCTGCAGCATTCTGTTTTCTTTCCACGACACATCAGATCATCTTTAAGTAATTCGGGAATTTATAATATTAATTAAAGGATTTTTAAAAACAGACGTTATACAAAATAATGGGAAAACAAAATAACTGTGTGTTTGTCTGAAGGCATCTGAATGGAAAGTTTAGTGGAAGGTAAAAGCTACATGGAAATACTTTTCAGCTAAAATCTATGAATAAATGAATAAAAATTTTTAATGAAAAATTAAATAACTTTAAAGTTACAAATAAATTTAAAACAGAAACTACAAAACAAACATTTGAATAAAATCAAATAATTACAAATAATTTATGAATTTTGTATTCACTAAATTTCTTTTTTTTCATTTTGCTGAGCTTCTTTATGGATTCTGGGTTTCTGGAGACCAGAAATTATCATTTTAAACCGCGATCCATTAAAAACTCTGCTTTCATGTCTTCATGCGTTTTTTTGTTTGTTAAACGATAACATTGAAGCTCCGTCTTGCGTCTCACGCTCACAAACCCAACATGGCACGGTTCGGTCGTTTATGTGTCACCACAGCGCCACCGCTTGGCCCGGCAGACCTACTACTGCAAACATATCATAATTTAAGCTTTTCGTATCAGTCGACATCAATAATTATTAATCAGTTTTTTTGTTTGTTTGTTTTAAATATCTAAAATCCTGCCAAGCTGTTGCCGTGACATTTCCTGTTTCATCCAGTTTCCTGTTCATGTCGTCGTTTTTTTTAACTTTTAAGCAGTTATGAGGAAACTTGAAACTGCTGCTGCGTCAGTTAGTCAGCAGGTCGTTGCTAGGCAACCAAACTTTGGCGGAATCTGAAACTGCTGCTTACCCAGCAGACTGTTGCTAGGCAACCACAGAGAGCGCGAGTCAGTTGGTACCACCAGCTGATTAAAACCTTTCCTCTGGCTAAATCTGTTGTTTCTGGATCAGACAATATATTTATTGATATTGATCACATATCTATCACATTGCGTGTTGTTATTGATTTATCGTCCAGCCCTTTCTGAATCGTTTCCAAAAGTATTGCAGATGTTTCATTCAAACCAAACCAAATAGTTTTTGTTGCGTTCTGGGCTTTGGGATAAAAAAAGCCCAGAACGTCCCCACGGTAACAGCGATACAAACCTCTACTGCTATGCACCTGATTATGCAGATACCTGCCTTTGTGAGTGGCTCAGGAACGCAGACCAACCCAGCTCTCTAATCTGCCTCATGCAGCAGCGGCACCAATCACCCACGGGTCCAAAACGGCACAAACAGAAGCCGCACAAACAGCCTCCAGAATAGTGAGCGTGCTCACGCGGCTCCTCAGAGGAGGACAGCCTGAACCCGCCTGAATGAGACCGGCTGCTCGGCTGATAAACTCCAAGACAGTCGCCGGCTCGTCTCTGCAGGCACCCAACCAAATATTCATGTGTTTACTACTTCCTGTTTGCGCGCGTATGTGAAAGCTTTCCAACAAATAAGAGCCAGAATAAATAGAAAACGTGCATGAAAACATTAGCAAACAGAGAGCTGCTGTTCAAAAAGCAGGGAAACTGTCGCCGGGCAGAATAAACACTTTCATCTGAATCTTCAGAGGTTTTCTCTAAAAGCAACAAAAGGCAGGTTTCCACAAAGTCCAAAAAGTAATATTTAATTGTGAAACAACAATATTGCAGAAAGGTTCACAGATATCTTCTGTGTCAAGACTCTAAAAAGAAAAATGAGCATTCTCACATCGAGGCTGCCTGAAACACAACATTACTGCAGGTTATGAATTTAAATCTTTAACTCTAAAATTAATTTGGTACATTAACATTTTACTTCTTCATCTGTGCCAGAACATGCAGAAAAACTGAATAATTACTCAACTGAACCCCAAAAACCATGGACTGATAGTGAGAATGAATGTAGATGCTTGTGAACGCCTCTTTTCCAGTGAACAGCTCAGTAAGATTTGTTCCATAAATTATTTATGATTGATTATTAAAACAAGCATCTGATTTACTAAAGCTGGCCTATAGTGCCTCCTTGAACAGGTTAGGATACGTCTGTGGAGAAAACAAATCATGTTCGTGACAGTTTTTGCACAAAAACATTCTGCTTATACGACCGTACAACTTAGAAAAGCAGAAGTGGAGCCTTCTGCACAACCAACAGTAATGAAGCAAGTGGTTTCTGGATGATAAGGCAACAACAAAACATTTACACTTACATACAGCAGCAAAACCAGCGGCGCAAAACTCCTCGATGTTTGGGTTGCTAGGCAACCGCTGAATGTGACTCAACAATTACAAGGTTTTTGAAACAGCTCGTTTTCCAGACACCAAAAAACACATGACTGTTTTTAGAAGCAGCAGAAACCCAAAAAGCGACCGGCTGGATTTGGCAGAGACGGAAATGATTAATGAAACCCTGAAGAAATCTCAGGGAAATATTTAAATGTAAGAACATAACTGAAGATTGCATTGTCAATTTATGTATTTATTTTGCTCCTCTATTTATTTTATTGTCTTGTTTTGGGTTTATTATTATCAACAACCAGGAACTGGGAGTTGTAGGAAGTTACCAAAGTCTTGAAAATATCCAGATTCTGCTCTGAATGATGCTTTATCCTGTGAAGCATCCCATAATTTTGGATTCCTCAGACGTGAGGCAGCAGGTGAATTATTATCAAACTGACCTACTTAAAGGGTGTGAAGGTTGAAAGGTATGAATGATTAAACGCCCTGTGAGGGTGATCCATTTGTTTTACGTCAACTCTGTCAGAAACTCAAGCTTTCCAGTTGGTGCAACTTTTATAAACTGTGAATAAAATTAGGATAAAAGCAGAAACGTTTTTTACTGAAGCTCGTTGGAGCGACTCAGAAAAAGGAAAAGTGTTTCTCTGCACCGGCTGCATGTGAGATGTATGAAGATCATTTGGTTGGTGGCACCAACGCAGCGATGGAATGGACCTCAGGTAATGACTGCTGTCATATTTTGCTTTTTGGTAATAAAGCGACCGGCTGGATTTGGCAGAGACGGAAAATGATTAATGAAACCCTGAAGAAATGGAGCGAAAAGAAACAAATAATTTCTCCTAAAAACCCAGAACTGATTCAAACTGTTCTGATGTGAACCCAGACTTTATTCTCAGGATATTAAGACTTTATTCTGTTGTTATTAAGACTTTATACTGTCTCAGAACTAATACTTTCTTTCGCCTTTATTCTAAGAATAGTGAAATTTTGTCACGACTTTATTCTTGTATCATTACAAGTTTATTCTCGTGGCTATTTTTATGTTACTACAGCTTTTTTAATCTCGTATTATTTTTCCTTCCATCTCTTTATTCTCTTGTTTTTGTGATTTCTTCTCATATTCGACTAACGGTGATACAACTCGTAATTTGATTACTTTTGTAATTATTATTTAATAGAATATTGTAGAATAAAAACCCTAAAAACGGCTGGAAAAGTTACTTTGCATGCTGGCCTTAGATTTTCTCATCTATTGCTATTCATAACCTATAATTTACTGTATATTCTGAGTTTGTAAGAGCAAAAACACAGCAAACAAAGTCACTGCAAAAGCACAAAGTGAGATGGGAATGAGTGTGTTTCTGATTCGCCTCAGGGACGTTAAATTGTGTCGTTCTGTTTGTTCTGCATTGGCGATGGAGGCCATTCATCATGTTCAGCTGCAGATCCTACCTCCATCATGTCTATCAGCCACAGCAGCCTCTCCTACGGAAGGGGAGACGGTCGGGTTAAAAGCAACAAACTGGGGGAATGAAAACCCATAAAACATCAGCTGGGATTACTGGGGTTTCAGCAGGTGGAAAATGAAATGTGTCGCAGTCGAGCTGAGCGTCTTTACGAAACAGAGATTCTACAAAAATACTGGAAACGATGACAATCTGAAGCGGTGTGAGGGAAACTGACGATGGCAGGAAAATAAAAACAATAAGCTGAACAGAAATTTCACTGAGGAAAAAATGAGACGAAACCGTCAGAAAGCGAAACTAGTTTGGTGGAGCGTTAACTGGAGCCGTTGTTTACGCCCAGATTTATCACGTCTGCTGGTTTCTGGTGCAGAATTATGAAGCAAATCTCACATCAATGACGGGAAATCTGATCAATACGATGTGACCGAGTGTCTGCAGTGTAATCGCATCATTATTGTGTTTCAACCAAACCTTGAAACTACAGCTGGACAATAAATCAATAATACTTATCATAACAGACATGTGATCAATAGCAATAGATAAAACATCTGATAGAATATTTAGTATTCAATATATAGAATATTCACTGCAAGGCATTCTGGGAGACGTAGGCAGAAGAAATGCTCCAGCTAGCTAGCCTAGCTTGGTGGAATCAACTGCTTCACTCGCTCTTTGGTTGCCTAGCAACAACCTGCTGAGTGATTGGCCCAGCAGCAGTTTCAAGTTTCCCCTCAGTGCCTCAAAACTGCTTAAAAATAAAAAATAACATGATAATAATTTGGAAACGATTCTTATTTAGACATAAAGAAACATATTGATTTATTAAAATGCTTGTGTTGATTTTGGAAGCATTCCAGACCCAAAAGGAAGCACAAAAGCAGACAAAGTGTGAATTTATCATGACAAAAGAGGCAGTCTGGGTAAAGCTGGCCTACCCGCGCAGAGCTGAGCGTTGTGTTGGTCAGGAAGCTGGCTGACGACGACGTCAGCGTGTCTGGAAACGACACCATGGACAGGCAGTCCGGCTGAGCGTTGGCGGCGCCCGCCGTCCCCTGACGCGCCTTCAGGGCCTGGATCTCTCGCCGCAGCACCAGCCCGTCGAAGCGCTCCAGATCCTGCGGCGTGACCAGCCCTCTCACCTCCGACAGGAGGGAAAACTGAGCAAACACAGAGATGCAGGTGCATGAAGTAGCAACACTGAATGGATTTTTCCAGCCTTAAACACGATGAAGACGATGGAAATCAAAAAGGCACGGTTTTAAATCTCAGGAAGCTTCAGATCAAACATCGGCGGAACAGAAATCGATCCTCTGACTGACCTTGGCGTGCGTGTTGAGCAGCTCGAACAGCGCCATGACCAGCGGCTCGATGCCGATGTGTCCGTCCCTGTACTCCTCCACGTAGTAGCTCATGGTCTGACGCTCGGCTTCGGTCAGCAGGTGGCGCGCCTGCTCCTCCAGCATGGCGCGGGACTGGTTGACCAGGCTGGACAGGGTCACCTGAGAGCCGGCAACGCCCTTGTAGAACCCGGGCTGCAGTCAGTGGAAGAAAACACAAACACAAAGCTTTTATGGTCAGAGTTTTCTGGATTTTATTTTGTTGTTGCTCCGAGCATGAATCATTGATTAATATCAGAAAAGCAACAAATATTTCTCAGTTATCTCTTCCTCATGACTCCAGGTTAAAGGTTTTGGAAAAATCATAATATAAACACAGACAAAACTTCTGTTAATGGTGGAAAAACCGCAATGATCTCTGAAATACCTGGAAACTAAATATTCCATTTAGATGTGAGTAGGTGTAAATTTATTCATGTCCAGCTCTTTCTTGAGAATTTTATGCCCCTTTCAATTATTTCCTGATAAATATAACATGATGTCGTCTGCAAACGAGGTGAATTTTGATGCAACACAAAGATGAAACAAGTCAACAATAAGTGTTTGACGCCGCTAACTAGTAAAGCAATAATCATAACCATTAGGGCCGCTAATGCTAAAGCGCTACACCAGTGTGGTGTTTAGCGGGAGCTAATGTTAGCGCACTAAACTCAACCATGTTAATCACCACACAAAATGTGTTAAAACATAGTATAGCGCCCTCTACAGGGTCAGAACTGCTATTACACTCCTACCTTCCTGGTTTGCAATTCAAGAAGTGATTTTTAGAACAGATCAACAGATGCTGAGTTTTGCTAATTCTGTTGCTAATTTAGCCTATTTGTTCTGCTGCACAGGAGAGAAAACAAAACTACTGCATAAATAGTTTTCATCTACTTCAAAATAAGAGAATGAATATAAACAACTAATTAGTTGAATTGCTAACAGTCAATAACCAAAACTGCAACACTGACATTAAACTTACAGCCAAGAAAAAATATCACTTTAGAATTTATCAGACGAAATTCAGGATAAGCACAAAGAACATTTTCAAAAAGTTAGCAAAAACGCTAACCTGCTAAGCAAAGACTTACTCTGGTCTCAGGGCTTCAGCAGCCATAATACCAGATCTGAGGGGCTTTAACCGTTGCTGAAATGCAGTGGTGGGCGTCGCTAATTAAAAATATAGTTGTAGGATAAAAATAAAAGAACAAGAGGAAATAAACTTCCCCAACTTACACTGGAACTGTACTTTCATCCCAAAAGTATAAATTACCCTCAGACTTCCGCCTTCCTGTTTTCCCTCATTCATTATCATTATTCTGGCTGCGCTCACGCCGCAGCTTGCTGCTGAACACAAGCTGTGATGTTCACACATGTGGGCAGCCGGGATTTTTTCCCTCCTTGTTACAGCTGTCAGCGTTGCGCCAGATGGCGTCTCTGTCATCCAGAAACTTCTGAGCTGTCAATATCTCTCCATATCTCCTCCTTCTCCTGCATATTTTCTCCTCTCTCCCTTATCTACTTCCCTACAAGCAGCTATTCTTTAATTAACTCCTTAATCAAAGACACCACTTCAAAGTCAACGCTTCAGGGTCTGGGGTGAAAACAAAAGGAGGAAACAGCGCCGATGCAACCTTCCTAGTCTCTCTTCTCTCCTTCCCACCTCAACTCTCGCTGTGATTATCGGCTGTGGTTGTCGCAGGTTCCCCCGTTTGAGCGCAGCCAAAAAATGTGACATGGCCAAGGTGAATTGAGCCGTTGCGCTGCCTGAATCCTAATAACCGGAGTGCTTACCACAGGATTCCTTTAAAGCATCCGTGCTCCGGTTACTTAACTCAAGGGCGCAGCGGAGCGAAGCGACAGGACCACACCGGGGATGTGAGCGGCCTATTGCTGTCAGATTACAGAGCGGATTGACACTTCAGGGAGCTTAAAAAGAAAAAAAATCATTGTCACTCAGCTGGAGTGGAACACCTGGAGGATGTGGGGCACTTTAACCGTGAGGATGGAGGACCT
This sequence comes from Poeciliopsis turrubarensis, assembly GCA_010277015.1. Classification (NCBI taxonomy): domain Eukaryota; kingdom Metazoa; phylum Chordata; class Actinopteri; order Cyprinodontiformes; family Poeciliidae; genus Poeciliopsis; species Poeciliopsis turrubarensis. The sequence continues at coordinate 12,929,262 of VMRN01000004.1, forward strand.
GTGTAAATGGTTACAGTCCAGGCTGCTCAATGCCAAACAATTCATCAGTATGCCAAGCAAACGAGGCCTCTGGGCGAACAAGAAGGGATGCAACAAAATGAAAGCTTTGTGAGATGATTATCAAGACTGTATGAAAGATTAAAGCCTCTCTATGAACCTCAGTGCAAAATCTGGCCTGTAGGAAACGGCGGCATTGGCTAAGCTAATGCTAAAATGCTACACAAGCTAATGCTAAAGTGCTAAATTCAATTCAAACTAGAAACATTTACATCCCCTGCAAAAATTAATTTAGGAGAAGCTAAGTGTGCTAACCATTTTTTAAAGTGAGCAAAAGCGCTAAATAAAAAATTAGTTCCCTTGTTAGCACATTAATGGAAGTGTTCCCAACCCTGCAATAAAGTAATTATGTTACTGGGTTGGCAGTTAATGACAACAGTTGATTTTTTTAGAAATCAAATATATTTTTGGTCATTTTAAGTTCTTTAAAATGGGTATAAACATCTCAGATATCTCTTCTTTTGTTCAAAAAGCGCTAAAGTATTCTAGAAATTTGATAAACAAAACTTCAACGTAGAGATCAAACTTTATTTAATAGAAATTTTACAAAGCAGCCAATTAAATCTGCAATTACTCAGAAAAAATTATTTTGGAGAAGCTGAGTGCGCTACGTGTTTTCAAGGTTAGCAAAAGCGCTAAGCTAAATTAGCCCACCACTGGTTCCAACTGCACCGTTCATGTTACAACCACTTTGAGATATAATCTGATTCTGAAACAAGGTGGTGGAAAAACCTCCAGCAACAAACCCTGACCAACTCTGCGCTCGTCCTTTGCTCTGGAGCTTTCTGGTCTCCACATTCATTTGCTGCAGATCAGCTCCCAAATGGGTTCAGGGGGAAACTAATGATTGAAAATTGCTGTGTGACCTACACTTAATTAATTAGCTTATCTGTTTGCTTTGGCCTTTAGGCAGCAGTTCCAGTCGGGGAGGGAGGGAGAACGGCTAAATGTAGTTCAGAAGTGACAGAGACGGAAACCTCGTTGCTTGTTTAGGCGTGAGCGGTGTCCCCACCTGCAGATAAATATTGATGCTGCGGCGGTGGGAGGTGAGCTGTGGGGGTCGACTCCAACACAGGCTGGCTGACACACATGGAGCGCCTTGAGTTATCGCATTGCTCCTTTCCGCTAAGCCCCAAAGCCCTAGCGCTATACATCTTCCCCTCTTAATGCCCCCAGACTCGCTCCATCATGCTAGCACAAAGCAGCATCTTCAGTGGCTCGTTCTGAGCTTCTTCATGAAAACTGGAGCATTTCATTTTCCTCATGCTGCATTTTATACCAAGATTACCTCGAGCTGACACAATCTTCTTCCTGATGTCTGTACAGATTTAAGCTAGCTACTTTAGCAACAGAGCATTAAAGAAGCCCTTAGCAACAAAACGTATGTGTTATTTATCACAATATGTACATAACATTAGATGTATACATCATAAAATACTACACATATTTCAGTCATTTAATATTTAGTTAGGGCTGGAACTAATGACTATTTTAGTAATCGATTAATCGATTGTACTGATGATTAATCGGATGAGAAAATTGGTACATTCTGCAGATTTTTCATTTTACCAATTAAATTAATTATTTTATGTAATATTAGAAATGTGTTAAAAGATGTATTTCAATAATATATCAAGATTACTTCATGTTGTCACAATCTTCTTCCAGCTAGCTAGCCAATTTAAGCTAGCTGGGTTAGCAACAAATTGCTAAAGGAACCCTTAGCAACAAAAAGTGACAATATATTTCATGTGTATTCATATATTGTGAAATATACATAGCAGTGTATTATATATATTTATGTGATATACTGTAACATATTTTAATGCTGCAACTAAGAATCATTTTAGTATTTGATTAATTGATTGCATTCAGTATTAAATGATTAATCGGACGTGAAAATTGGCACCTCCTACAGAAATTTTATTTCACCAATAAACCCTTTTTCATGCAGTAATTAACAAATTAATAAATCCCTTTTTAAAATGAGAAAATAGAAATTTTATTACATAAAACTGAAATTGAATAATTCATTTCAGTTTTAATCTGACTTTTTTAATCTTTAATGCAAAATATTGACATTTGTATTCGGTTCCAGCTTGATTACAGCTCTGACTGTGTTTTTCTTTTAGCAAATAAATTTTTTTAAAGTCTGTATACTGCAGTTAACAAGTCATAAATAACTGATTTAGTTTACAAGTATTTGAATAATCGATTAATCGTGATTAATTGATTAAATGCAATGAAACATTTTCAAAACGCTCTCAATAGTTTGGTTTATGAAATAGTTATGTCTGTCATGTATTTTAAGACATAATGTCGTGAAAGATGCATCTGTATAGCGCAGAATATTTATTTAAAAAGAAGCAGAAAGAAGAAGAAACACTTGAAAATTGAAAGGCAGCAGAAAACTTTTCCCAGCATGAAAACAGATCTGGAAGCGGCGAATAGCTGCAGTCAGCGTTGGTGTTCTGCTCCGTCTTTCAGGGCTTGGTGGCGATCCAGTTTCGTTTCTCCACACCAATCAAGGAAAAGCGTTTATGGATCTGGGTTTATGTAGGAGGGACTTGTCATCCGAGAAGACAAATTGCTCTTCCCCAAACATGCCCACAAAGTTTAAAAACAGGCTTTCTACTCACTCAAATATAAAAAATTCACAGAATTTGCCTTCTCTTTGCCAAATCATTAACATTTTACAACACAAACTTGTTGTAGTGTGAACTATTCCCACATACTGCCAAGGATTTCAAACTAAAAATGGAGCCAGGTGAAACAGAAATCACAACCAGATTTTATCCAAAGTGGATTAAAAAAAAACACAATAACCAAAGCAGTGTTTGTAAAAAAAATCTCTTTAAAATCAGAAATTACCACCATATTTAATGTTAACCAGCAAATCAGACATTTTAGTCAACCTGCTTCTCCTTTAAACTTCCAAATATTTGCCAGTTTTCTATTTTTTGTGGGTTTGTTGAGAATCTGCAGCCATGATGCATTCTTCTTTGGAGGGTTTTCATTGGTCTATGAACCAAAATGAAACTATTTGTCTATTTTAAACGCAAAGTAAGCACAACGTCCTAATGACTGGGTTTCTGCAGCTTTCAACTACTTACATTTGAGACTTTTTAAGACCATTAAGAAAAGAATTCAGAACTTATATCTCCACAGAAATATGGAGATATAAGTTAATTTATTGCCATCCAACTGGCAATAAATGAGCATTTATCCAACATTGACACGACAAAGTTAGCAATGATATGCTAGCAGTGAGTTAGCGATAGCCTCAAAAGTTCTTCAACAAAAAAAAAATACATATAAAATATGAGATTAAATAGTCTTGAGTTTAACAATTGAGGCCGACTTACTTTTTTAAAATGATTTTAAAAAGATATTTTAAGACCTTAAATTCAGATACATGAATTTAAGACTTTTTAAGGATGCATTGACGCCTTTAAATAACTGTCATAAATGTGTGAAATGAATCGAAAATGAGCAGAGTTAGAGGTTAATCCTCTGCCAAGTCTGTGTGCACGCAGCTCTGGAGTTGGATTGAGAAATCCAGAAATTTCAGAAACTTTTGGTGAAAATTTGAACTTTCCTTTCCAAAAAAACAAATACTGCAGCGAGAGACTTTTTCTTTTTACAGATAATTAAAAAAAATACCTCAAAGGGAAATTACTTATTTGTTGACCAGCAACTCCAATTCAAAGTGTTAAATATAAATGTACAAATATAACAACAGTAATATAAAATTTATAATGCATTTGGAATTAGAAGTAATTTAAATATGAGCTGGATAAAAAAAATAAAGAATGAAAATGGAAATATGTGGAGTCACAAAAATAATCTTAACAAAATATGAAGTTTTTATATTCATCTTATTTATTTTGGAGGAACAACAACTAAAAGCAAACCGTCTTAAGTTCTGTATCTAAATTTTTTTTTATTATTAAAAAATGTCAATAATAATTTAGTTTATTTTTGAGCAGATAACGTATTTTAAAAAGCACAAAATGTCTGTGTAAAATGCCTCTTTTGTTTCCAGTGCGTTTAACACGATGTTTGGACAACACTTCCTCCAGCAGATCTAAACAAAACCAATAAATCAATAACGATGTGAAACTTTTCTCAGTTTCTCACCCGGCCTCCTTTACTGCGGCGCCCCGGTTCTGTTGGACCCAAACTGTCCATCACAGTCGGCGTAATAAACAGTGAGCTCTCCTTCTCACCTTCCTCTTCGCTGCCGTCAGCTGCTGTCGCTTCCAACTTTCCTGCCATTACCACATTTTCCTCACAAAGTCGCAGCCAAAGTCAAAGCGGAGGGAAAGTTTTGGTTCTGCTGAGACAATCAGCGACGGCTTTGGGGAATATTTGCTTCGATTTTTAAAAGTTTGCCACGCAACAGTGATCTCTGGAAACATTATATTTGAAGCAAAAGGTAAAATGTGGATTATATTACTGCAGTTTTTAATGTTAGATCCCCAGCGGCCCCATTAGCTCGACTCTAACCTTGAGCTGCTGCTCATCCGTGCAATCATGAACCGGTTCAGTCTGATTTAATATCGCTACATTCATGTGAGGGTTTAGTTTTCTGTTATATCAGCAACTAAACATTTGAAAATGCTCATATATCTAAGCTCAGATGAATAAACTCGACAAATCACCTGCTTTTGGATAAATTAGCAACATTTAAATCAACTTTAGGGAGTCAGTGAATTATTTTGTCACAAAAATACTTTGATTCAGAAAATGAAGAAAAATGGGTGAATTTCTACTTCTTTAAAAAGTATTTCACCTCGTTAAACATCGAAAAAGAAACTGAAACCACATTACTACAAAGTCAATTTAAATTCAGTTTCAATAAGTTAAAATAAATGATGTAGATTTGGTGGTCACAGTTTTACTTTTATTTGAGTCACAAATTTATTGTGGGGTTCCACAAGGTTCATCACTGGGATTCTTGTCATTTTTTATTTTTTTATTTTTTGCTTTTACGCCACGTTCCAAATTATTATGCAAGTGATATTTTCTCAGATTTTCCTAAACGGTCAAATGATGGTCAGGATAAGTTTCAAGTCATGAACTATTACAGTACAAATCTAATTTTACTGAACAAAGCTCCCCATGAGAACTGTTTTTTTAAAAAAAAATAAAAACTCAAAATGAACTGTTCTAAGTTACTATGCACAGCAGATTTTCTAAACATTATATGGATTATAAAGATCTGCAAACAGTCAATCTTTGAATGTGCAGCATTAAATGGTCACATCGTCATGCATGCTCTTCTTTTTGAGCCATGAAAGAAAGTGATCAGCCAGAAAGTCCATATATTTTGCTGAGGTCATTTTCACACCTTCAGGGTCTCTGAAGGGTCGGACCAATGATTCTCTCCCATGATTTGGGCCCACAGCATGACGCCACCACCTCCCTGCTGACGTCACAGCCGTGTTGGGACGTGGTGGCCGTCCCCCACCATCCACTGCTGCGTCCATCTGGACCGTCCAGGGTTGCACAGCAGCCATCAGTGAACGAGTCTGTCTGAAAATGAACCTTCATGTCCGGCTGGACCCACTGGACCGGTTCTGCTTGTGAGCTGGTTAGAGGTCCAACAGTCGGTTCCAGAGGCTCCAGCAGCTTCTAATCACCGTTTGCTGCTTCATCCCATGGATTTGTCTAGCAGAAACCTTCCTCATTATATCTGTACAAACCGTCTTTGTTCTGAATCAGCTACAAATCTCTTCACAGAACGACGATAACAGATCACTAACAATAAAGTATTGATATTCCTGCTGAGAGCAAACAAAGTTTAGCTTAAGGAAATAATGGCACCCGTTTTTGATTGCTAGTGTTTCACCAGTGAATGAAACGCTAATCACATTATGCAGCTGCAGCAGAAAATCACCGCCAGAAAGGAAATAAACCCAACGGACCAACTCTGAGATTTCACAACATGGAAAATAGCAAATCAACTGGAAAAATGTTTTTCTGCTGCTTATTTAAGTAACTTAATGCGAAACATTAGCAGGAGAGACTGTGTGGTTTCTGAGGACATTGTTCGAGATAAAATCACAAACAAACAGCATCACTGGTACGAAACACAGAATGAAATGTTGTTCAGATCACAGGCAGATAAAATCTCACCTTTCCTGCTGCAGAAGCTCCTTGGTCCACAGAGAAGCTGAAGAGAAACAAACAAAAAACTGATGATTAAGCTGAAAACATTACATTTATATATAACACATATTTTCTTTTATCTTTTAAAAGTGATTACGCTGAGATCATCAAAACATCACAACTAAACTTTTACTTTTTACTGTTTTTTTACTAATTAAACAAAAAATAATTGTTGCTAATCTTCTTCAGTAATATTAGCAAAATTAAAAAGAAAAATTCGATTTTGGAAATTTATTCAGACATCCAAACAATTTAATCTAATTTAATATAAAAAGTTATTCAAAAATGTATTTAAATTTATTTATCTTTTTGCAGGCATCATATTTCAAACTAGACTCCCATTTTCATTTATTGTGCTACAAAAACATATTGATAAGAACCTTATTTAGATCAAACTTACTCAAATTTAATAACGCAATCTTTACAAAAAAATATTCACTTTAATAAAAGATGAAAACAAATTCTGCTTTCCATGCACATATTTTAAATTTCAGCTGAAAAGAACATTTGAAGCGTCTTGAATGGCAGCTTTTCATCTCCTGCAGCTCGTTTCCATCACAGCCTCATGAATGCACAGTTTAAGTCTCCATCACAGCTTTTGTGTCTCTGAAATGTGGCAGAAACTGTTGTTCAGAGAGGCACTGCAACAGGAAACGTAAAAATGTCTCCCAGGCTTTTTTTCTGATGCATTCGGAGCGCAGACACAGAAATGTGAGCCATTAATTTCTCTCTTTCTCTGCCTCTTCCTGGAATCGTTAAATGCTGGTTACAGTTGAAGCTAAATTTAAAGCACACAGGTGTCTAAAATAAAATAAATACTATGAGGAAGCACTCGTAATGTACTAAAACACTTTGTTTAAACACTTACATTTAACCGGCTGATGCTTTAAAAGTATATAATTTTCTAATTTTCCTGAACTATCCAAGCAGATTGTGAGAATAAATTAAAAAATACAAAAAAATGAACAGTCATTACATAACATGTCTCCTATGCAGGAATTATTTTTGACACAACTTGAACATAAATCACTTCTGTGATTAAATTACTGTCATTTTTAAGGTGTAAATCAAAGAAATTGATCCACATTTTTACTCATTTATGAATGCAATACAGTAAGGCTGAAACGATTAATCGGATTATTTGTGATTAATCGATTACTGAAATAATCACCAACTAGTCTGTCGTAATCGATCAGTCGTTAACTTCAATATACAGACTCACATAAAGGTAATTTTCAGAAAGAACAACATATTCAGAGCTGCAATTAAGCCAAAAATGTACAAAAAAATATATATAATTTGCAACTAAGATTAAAAAAAAAAAAAGTTCTACCCAAAACTCATGTTTTTGGCTTCACCTGGTTCAAAATCTGCATGTAAAAATCTCCTATTAACCACTGAATTATTTGTTTATTTGCATTTTTAATGTATTTCTAATACTGAATATAATCAGTGTTTCGGCTCCTTCCTTCCCTCTTACTTTTTTGACCGGAGAGTCAATTTAGACTCATACCACAAAGGAGTTTGGACCCTAAAAGGTCAGCATTTTGTGTCTTTTTTCACTGTTTTTTGTGTGTCGTGTTAACTTGTGACGTTTTCGGCCAGGTTTGGACGCCCGGGCCGAAAGCGTCAGGAGTCACATTCCTCAGCTGACCTGGCCACGCTGCTGTTGGCGGAGCTCTCTGCGATCTGCGAGCTGGCGATCCACTTGGTCTCCCCCACCACCGTGCGGGCGTGCGGCAGCCGCCCCACGTCCTTCACCGTCATCATGAGGTGGCGCGACGACTTGAGCGCGCGGACGGCCTCGTCGTGCGGGATGCTGAGGAAGTTGTGGCCGTTGACCTCCAGGATCTGGTCGCCGACCTGCGGGGACGGAGCGGAGAAGAGAGGCGTGGTGGGAGGGGCTGAGCCAGGCGGCGAGGGCGGAGCGGGCAGACACTGTCACATGCATGGGGTCAGAGGTGAGAGGTCAGAGAGAGGTGGAGGTGTGTGAAATGTTTAATGAATGGGAGCGAGGTCGCTGTCGCAGCTGCAGCTCGGCTCCTTTGGTCAGACGGTAATAATTAGGATTAAAATGTGCTCTGCTGCTTTGTACGCAGCTGAAACGGCTTCAAAAGTAATTTAGCTTCGGATCAAAGAGTTCAGGCTGCAGAGGAGGAGTAATAATGTTCACACTAAAATCCACCTTGAACTGCACCTTCAGCTGCCAATAATGAGGCTTTTCTGTAGAAACAAGACTCTGATCTGCCCTGAAGGGAAACGGCTCCTTCGTTTCTGCTGATGGTAAAAACTAATCTGAGTTTCAGCCACAAATTCACCGTCGCCATCTTTAAACCGCATGAACCGATGCAACTCAAATGTATTTAATACACAAGCAACTGGAAATACTTCAGCTTTTCAGATGATAACTGATAAAACCCCAGAAAACGGCAACAGGAATTTTGAAAGTTGACAAGAAATGTTGCAGCAATTGTTTGACGTTTTTGAGCTTTTAATTCAAATCTTCCTGCTCTGGTTAAAAATCAGAACCAGAGCAGGAAGTGGAAAAATCTGACGTCCTTCCCTTCAGAACATTTCAAAAAACAATAAAAGAAATCAATACAAAAAAATTACAAAAGCCGAAGTAGTAGATTATTGTAGAACGCTGCAAAAACTCAAAATCTTCCCAGATATTTTAGTGTTTCTAGTGCAAATATCTTAGAAAACCAGCCGAGTTTCAACAAGATGAAGGAACTTTTTACTAAATAATTCTTGCATATGGATAAAAATCAGAAATTCACTGTCAAATGTTTTCACTTATTGTAAAAATGTCTTAAAAGTGAAACAAGTTGCCACAGAATTGGTCCTTTTAACAAAAACCTCTCGTATCTTCCTGAAACTTTACTTGTTGTTAGTTTTGTCTTAAAGTGAACTGAGATATTCGCACCAGAAACTAAACAAAGAATTGGCAAATATCTGCCTTCATCCCAGCTTTTTCGCGCGTTTCGAACTTAAAGCCAGAAACTGTTTCCTGTTTGGTTTCCAGAAATGAAAAACCTGCAAACGGAACCGTTTTTCTTCTGCTGCGTTGCAGCTTTGTCTGATCTCAGCACGCCGCCGCGCATGGCAGGAGGAAGAAGGTAATGACTTTAGTCACTAAAATATTCAGCGCTGGAATGAGCTGGTGATATAAACCCACATTTTGGGAGAAGAGAAACTGAAGGAAGGAAAACGGCTGCTTAGGTTGTAAATACTCACTTGTTTCCTCTTTAAGTCACATCCAGGCTGAATAAATGCAACAGACTGAGAATGTGAAACTAAAATGATAAATAAATATGATAAATATTTCCTCATTCAGTTCCTATTGATATTTACTGAAAATTAAAACACAAAGTGATGCTTTTTACTTTAGTTACCAGGAGTTTAGTGCAGCTGCTTTCATTTAAAGTAGCTCAAACCAGTTATGGATGTTTTTAATTTGATGGATTTACTGCGAAGTCGAGCTTGAATTTACATTTTTACTTTGAAAGTTTCAGCCTTTTAAAAAATACTACATCCTTTATTCTGACATCAAAGCTGCAGAACGAATCGGCTCACAGTTTGTCACATTTATAATAAAATAAAAATGAAGAGAAACTAAAATTAAATCTAAAATTATTCATAAACCTGACAAGTTTTAAGTTTTTCCATTTTGAAGCTTAAACTTCATTCTGATTCTGTAAATAATATTGAACATATTTTCACATTAACAGATAAAAATAAACCTTTATTTCAAACAAGTAAAATACCAGAAACATTAATAACAAAAATATGTGCAGAATCATAATAATGAAAGATAAAAATAAAAAGTTTATAAAGGAGTAAATGTGTCCCACATTATTCATATTTACACATTTAATTTTTACAATTTCTGCTCAACTTTAAAAAGACTTAAAAATAATTATTTTCAATAAAAAACAACCAAAATTAGTATTTGATTAGCACATCCCTAAAAAAGTGCAGAAAATAGTAAAAATAAAATTTTTTACATTAATTTAACTAAAATTTATTTCGACAAATAAAAGTTTTTGGCGTACAAAATATTTCAGGATAAATGATAAACGACACAATAAATGCTCAACATCCTGCTGTAAAATCTCACTACCTGCATTTCCATTAACCATAAAATTGTGCGAATTGAAATTCTGAAAATAAATTTGCTTCATGGAAATTTAAAACAAAATCTCACATTTACCGATAAAAAGTTTTTCCCCAGGTGAGGTGGTTTTTCAGAAACAGATTTGTTTCATAAAACTGCAATGGAAACACCATCTGATCAACAACAGGACGTTACTACTGCTGGAAATGACAAAGAAGATGACAGGAAGTAGCAGGAGGATGACGGTTTGTTGTGGACCATCTGCAGCTCTCAGCATCACAAAGGTCATAAATTTGTGCATAATTCCAACATGCTGAATCTCTTCTGTAAAACCTACAATTTCCCTGAAACGCCGCAAACGTAGTGGCTCCAAAGTAGGCGGAGCTTGTCGCGTAACACCTGAATCAGACGCTGGCATCTCTTCTGATTGGCTCAACTGTTCACATCCGTCGCTGCCACCATTTTTAACAACTTGTTGTGCGAATGAACTTGTTTACATGCGACTTTCATTTCCACACACCACTGTTGTGAAATTATTTTTTGTCTGATATTAGCAGAAAACAGTCAAGGATTCGCTGGCATTTCTAATGGAAACCCAGCTACTGTCTGCCCAGAAACCTGAACGAAGTGAGTGAAAAAGCTCAGCTTGCGAAGCTGCAACAGATTCCAGCGACCGCCTGATAAACCGCAGCGGGTCACGCCGACGTGCCACAGCGAGCAGAAAGAACAGGTGTAAATAATTCAATTATTAATCCACTTTCCTCTTTGCAGCCCGCCGGTTCATCCAGACATTGTTCCTGCTTCCAGGAGGCTTAGTGGGAACACTTCTTAACGTTACCTCCTATTAACAGGAGACGGTTATTTGCCTCGGGGTCTGGAGTCAGACTGAGGACATCCCCAAAACAGCAGCAGCCGGCTTCAATTCAGAGGTTTTATGTGTACAGAAACAATAAGGAGGAAATCTTCCTCCGCCTGTCATACGGAGGAGGATTAGTGGCTTACACGCCGCTATCCTGACGTTCACAACAGCGGGATTTTACCATCACAGCGCCGCCGCCTCACCGGCTAAAAATACAGCTTGAAACAGAAATGGATTAACACAGAGCTAACTGATGCCGAGTTTGAAAGATTAGGGATTCAATTTAATTTATTTTGAAGAGTCAAAAGACATTTACTTTTCAATTAGCAAATCAGCAGGCTTGAAAGGGCCTAACAAATTGAATTGTTTTCCTACTTGGATAATTGGGGAATCTGTCGAAGTGTTTGTGACAACAGCATCTGCATGGCTTCCTGCCTCTGCTTGTTGTATTTTATGACAAATAAAGTCAACATGGACTAAGTTATGCCACCAAAATACAATGTATATATGATATATGTCATATCTGAGAACCAACTGAAAGTCACTAAAATCCTCAAATATTTGAAACCGTTTCTAAAAAGGCTTAAAACTTAATATTTTCCTTTTTAATGGCCGTCTTAGTGCTTCCACAGAAGCTCACATCTACTGGACGCGCCACTGGCAATAAATATTTCAGCTTTCCAAGGTGCATAATTGCCCAAATATGTTTCCTGAAAAAAATTCAGAAAACAGGAAAATTTTCCACAAATAATTTGGAGTTACATTCCACGGAAAAATCCAGGAATACTAAAGAAGGAGGTTAACTTATCGCTAAACTAGTTTCCATTGAACTGGTAGGAGAAAACTGTAAAAAACTTAAAGTTTTGCCTTTTTGAAGTAAGTTTTGTTTTCCAATGCATGAACGGCCAGCGGACCAATGAACCTGCTCAGATTCATCTTGCTAGCTTATTTGCACCTGCTGTATCTTGTAAATGAACACAACTGTAATCCTGACTCTAATTACACGCCGTTTTAGTTTTATAACCGTCATTAAAACCACTCCATTAATTACAGAGGAACAAATTAGATAACGCCAATTCTCTGTATTAATCTCCCAGTAAATGTCTTCATTGTGAAAATGGCTCAGGGTATTACGCCGACTCACATTCATTTCCTGAGGACTTACTCTCATCTTAACCTTAAATATCACCTTCTCTCCTCTCAGCACAGCCTTAATCGAGCAGAAATCTAACCTTTAATTTTTCCCCTCTCGTTTCAAATTGAGGAAATGTCCTCCTGCTGCGTTCCTGTAGTGGCTTTAAGTTCAAACAGCCTCATGTGGATGAAGGTGAGTCACTGTCTGCTGCCGTCGTTTAGCTGCTGCAGCTCTTCATTAATCTGCCGCTGCCCGTTTCCGCCTCACCGGCCGTTTCTGTCCGGCTTCTAAAGCCGATGCCTGAAATAAGACAAAACTAACTTTCCAGCAAGACGCAGCAGTTTATTTTAGCTAAATAATTCCTTAAGATTGACGAAAAGTTCTAGTTGCGTTGGTGGAACGTTCCACTGTTACCTAGCAACCCCAGCCAAGCCCGTCGCCTAGCAACCCAGACAGGCAGATTATTTCATTTAAAACAAGACATTTTCTATGTTGTGAAATGATCTGCTGTATTTTCACCAATATTGAGAAATTATTGACTCGAAATAAACTCTGTTATCTTGCTGATAAGTTATTAGGGTAAATTAGTTTTAATTAGTATTTCAAGGTACTTGTACTATAAGCCAGAGAAACATTTCTGTTTTTGCAGCGTTGATTAAAAATGGCCAAAATGACTAAACTTTCTGAAATGAATTTCTGCATTTGAAAACTTGAAAATTTGCTAGAAAACAAAATTCTGAATTTTTGAGATTAATGTGAGGAAGGTTCTAGCAAAAAAAAAAATGTCAAAAACATTTAACTTTTTGAATTCTCTGAGTTTCAAAAGTTGAATATTTCCAAGTTGTTGGTTTTTTTTTAGAAAATTTCTCAGATTAATCTCAAAATTTCTTCCAATTGTTTCGGAAACGTCTGCCTCCCTTTTGCTGAACCACCAAAAGAGATTTTGCAAGTTTGCTGTATTTAAAGAAAATCGACTAGTTTTCACTTTCTTCTGGGCTCAATTTAGCAAATTTATTTTCAGTAAGAACAGAATTTGCGTCACATTCAAAAGGTTTGCTGTAATTACTCAAGTTTAATAAATGAAATCAGAGCTGATTTGGTCGCCTTTTCAGTAAAAGGCAAACATGGTTTCTTACAAAAACAGAAACACTTTGTATTTTATTTTCATTTTCCAGAGCAAGAACATTATATCCGTAATAGTTTTACCCTTGTTGCAATTTAAAAGTTTCTGTCTGCATCAATTTGTATTGAACTGCGGTTGGGGCCGCAGAAAATCAATCCAATGGCCACAAATGGCCCCCAGACCTCACTTTGGACATCCCTAGTCTACATAGAAGTCTATGTTATAAACACTTCATGTTTTGTGATTAATTCTTGTGTTAATGCCTTGAGGGAGGAAGCGCCTGCAGATTTGCATTCTGGGTAATTAAACAACCGGTAATGTTTGTGCTTGGAGTGCGAATCAAAGTCAGTGAATAATAAAAACACATTCTTCAAAAACAGAGAGAAACAAATCAAGCCGTCGACTCGGAGTGGATTGATTGCGCTGCAACGTTTCCCATTTCAGGAACAACAGTTTGAAACAAACAAATTAGCGAAACTGTCTGAAATACAGACGACAGGAAACATAAGTTTGTGTTTTAGGGCCAAATAAAAGCGTTACAGTGAAGTTTCTTCATTCAGAATCAGAGTCATCAGTTTACAGCAACTTTACTGTAACACAAATAAACCTTCATCATTAAGGGTTGAAAAGTGAGATTTCTAGCTGCTTCCATTCACTTCGTTTCACACATAATCTGGCTAATGTCGAGTGTTGACTATGTGCATCTGAATGCTGGTCAGAACAGGAGTAGAAATCACAAGATGTCTCCAGAAACTTCTGCTTTTAATCAGGATGCACAGATTGATAGGTGATCGGGACGATTTATTGATTTCCCTCATTTTTGGAAATTGGAGATCAGTTTGTACTCTGATGCGAAACAGATCTTATCTACCTTTGCAAAGGTCTGAAAATCATGAGAGTTAAAAAAAAATTAAAATATGACAAATATGAGACTGAGATCATTTCCACACCTGATAGTTTGGTAGATTTGGTTCTATTGGCGACTAAAAGGACAAAATTTGTTACATTTGTTACATTATTGCTTTTATTTTGGTTGAAATTACCCAGAATGCCGTGCAGTGGAGTCCACTTCCTGCATTTTTACCTCATGTGGAGCTAAAACAAGTTTGTTTTACTTGGTGGAAACTGTTCAATGTTTTTAATAAAATAATGAAGTGTACTGGGACCTTATAACTGACAGTGGCACTTATAAAAATGTAAAAAATAAAATCTATTGACCAACATTGGAATCAGCAGGTCAGGTTTTTAAATCGGTGCATCGGAAATTTGAGTTGCAGGAAGATCTGATCTGAAGAAGGTTCTGCAGGAAATGTTCCCCCAATCTAACACATTTAAAAAATAAGTAAATAAAAATATATATTTAAGACTGTGCAAAGCAATCCAAGTAGATTGAGGATTTATTCATTTTTTTAATTGTGTACATGTAGTTTGTCTTGGCAATTAAATCAGCATTACTTTCATAAATGGATCCTTACAAAATAATTTGCAACATTTAATTATCCTTTCCCCACAAACCTGATCCTTCAGGAGGAAACGTTCCTGCAAATCCTTCATGCAAATATGAAATATCTGCAGTTTGGGCTCCTCATGTCTCAGTGTCACAAAAATACATTTTTGCTCCATCTGAATATGATTAGTGTAAAGAAAACTCACATTTTTAAAGCCGCCTTCTGCACCTTGATGTAAAATCCAGTCTATTAAAATGTGACCATCAGTTTGGATCCCTGATGCACTTCAGGACAATTAAAGTCGGTTTTTATTGTTTCTCGCTCAGCACTGCAACACATTAAGCTGCTGGTAGTTTCATCTACAAGCGATCAACACATTCCCCCAGTAAAAAACCAGTAAAGTTATACAACCTATTGTAGAAATGTTCAGCATGACGAACAAAAGGGCATTAATGGGATTAACACAGAAAACACCTGAACTCTCAATTCATTTGAATCTAAATGTTAAATAAAGTGCTTCACTGCAAAAACACGACGTCTTACAAAGTCATTTTTGTCCAGTTTCAAGAGCAAATATTTATTACACTTGAAATAATAATGTTAGTGTTATTAGTTCATTTATCTGGCGTTGGAACCAGAACTTTTTCATTAATAATGAGGAATCATTTACTTAAAACAAGCCTCTATATGTAGCTGAAAAGTTATTTTTTAGTTAATTTATCTTATTAGATATTTGCACAAGGAACTAGACTAAAGTTAATGGGAAGATTTTGTTCTTTTGCAGCGTAAAGTAAGTGATAAACCATATTGTTGCTAAAAATCAGACTCAGCTCCTCCATCGACTGCAATATCAACAATAATGGCGGCACTTATTTAATATGTTAAGGGGATTTTTCTGGTTATTGAGGTCGTGTTTCACAACAAAAAATACCTTTAATTCCTACAAATTTAGTCACAATTCTCATTCAGGATGCTTGGATTTGGTGCAGCACGATGTACTGAATAAATGTGACGCTAAAAGTGGTGAAACTGAGTCAGTCCAAAGGAAGATAAAAACACCTATAAAGAATATTTGATAAGTGGGATTGGAAAGCTTTTCTGAAATTAAAATGTGCAGTTTGTGGGCACTACTCCGTCAGGAATCAAATTAATTTCAAACAAAGCAGCTGAGTTCTGGATGTTTTTGGCACTGTTGCAGTGTTGCGCTGGCATCAGTTCAGATCCGAGGAGAAAATAATGTGGTTTGGTTTAATATGTGGCAGAGGAAGCACCATGTTGACAAGAAAACGAAACAAACAGCAGCGTGAGGCAGTGAGAAATATCTTAAAGGGATCCTATTATAGCTCATCTTCAACAGGTTAGCATAGCAATATGGCCTAATCAAAACATGTTTGTTACATTTTTTGCACCAAATTATGATATTTCACCAGATCTGTTCTGTGTCATTTAAGCTTTTTTCATTTTGAGCTGTTTTAGACGTCTGTCCCTTTTATGCAAATTAGCTGGTGCTGGCCACGCCCCCAAATGTTACATCACACTTAACTCCATCCACAGCAGCTTGTTCTGCTTTGCATGTTGTATTTTTAACGGTACTAAAAGTCAGTGATGCCTTAAAACGGAAAACAGAAACAGCTAGAAAACTTAAAAAGGCGCATTTAGCTTTAGCATCTCCAGCTAGAAAACAAAACAGCTCAAGTGCGTCAAGCTCAGCTCTGCCGCCATTACTGAGAGTCACTGAGTCACATCCACAAAACCGGACCGTTCAATCCCAGCAGGTATCTGTCACAAAAAGGTTCGTAGCTCCTTATTTCTGACCCGATTTCTATAAAATATGGCTTAAATTAAAGCTGAGTAAATGACGGATGTGAAATTTGTTTTCTATTTGGATATAAATTTGGTTTCTGTGAAGATGCAAGAGAGGACTAAGAAAATTTCTCTTTTATTTTGGTCAATAATTGACTATTACATAGCTGCCGCTGTTGGAATTGATTTGTTAAAATTTTACACTGCACGGCTCCGATACTTTATGAAATTTGATGATGACAAACGAGGCGATTATTAGTCCAGATTTTGTCGTTTTCATGGTAGGTTTAAAAATTACAGCAGCTGCCACAGCAAACGAAAAATAACTCCTATAAACAAGGCGGAAAACAACTTTAAACCAAAGAATTATATGCCGCATTTCCTCGCCCTCCGGGTCGCCGTGGCAACCGACACAACGCCTCAGAGAGCGACCAGAGCGTCCGGCGTCTGGAGCGTTCCCCGATTCGGCTGCCCTCAGAGTTCGCTCCGACCAAACCGAGAGCGAGAGGTTTTCAGGCGGACCGGGGTTCGTTTCGTTGGTCCACATTCTCACCTCCACAAACGAACCGCAGTTGGATTAAAATGGACTCAACTGGGCTGGTGTGAATGCAGCCGCGGCGTGAAGGAAAGTTTGAAACTCTGCAAAACCTCTAAATCACGAGGCTCCAAGGATGCGGGAGCCGCTGGTGTCGGCAGATTAACTGTCGCTGCGACGACTCCAATCACTTCTTTTTAAGAGTTATGTGAAAAGCTCTTGATCAATTTTAGCTGGAGTTTGTTTTTTTTCCCCTGCGAGGCGAGAGAGTTGCAGCTTTGAGCTACGAGGTGTTTAGGGGGAAACACACTCAGAAACACTAAACTACAGAGCTGCGAGCGCAGAGACGGGACGCATTAAGAAGCAGATTTCACTTTCCCAAGGTTTCCACTCAGCTGTTCATTAAACGTCCCTCTGCAGGCGCCGCCTGTTGCTGAGACTTGAACATTTCCGCTCTAATCTGGAGGAATCGATCGACATCCGAGTTCTGGGAAATGGCATTTCCCGGCTTACAGGCTTCAGTTCGGTTCATTTAAATGCTGTTTTTACAGAAAAAGTTACTTCAACTCAGTAACATTAAAAACTTTGCCGTTATTCTGCTAATTTCACTGTAGCGTAATCTATAACTTACTCTGAGAATAAAGTGATAATACTAGTAGAATAAAAAAACACCAGAACAAAGTTGCAAAATGATTCATGTAGGAGTTAACAGTTTATTCTTATATTATGAAAACTTTATTCTCATATTCAATAATAATCCGTCATTTTGTTTTGATATTTAAGTTGTATTTTATGAATATGACCTTTATTCTCTCATTAAGGGTTAATTTCACTTTGATAACAGATTTGCTTGTCCTGACCTAACAGCATAATTTAGAGATAGTTTATATAAAACATATTAAAAATGTCTCTTAGTTTTGTTGAAGTTATTATATTCTTAACTTGACAGAAGATCAAACTTAAACTAGTTCATTTATGCAAATCTTAAGGTTTTATGGTGAGTAAGAAACTGTTTTTAAGCTTCAAACTTCTTCTCAGAAGCTAAAGGAAAGAAATGACGTCTAGTTTTCTTTTGCAGATTGCTGTTTTTCCAGGTTTTTATTATTTTAACAGGCTAAACTCTCAGCCTTTCTGCTCCCTGCAGCTTGTTGCTCTCTGCTCCACATCCTACTGACTCTCAATCAGGACTAATTTTCTCCTCTTTAACCTTTGCCCCCTCGTTTCAACCCTCATTCTCTACATCTCCATCAGCCTCGTCCCTCTTTCTGCTGCTCATGTTTTATCCTGTGGCTCCATTTCCGACCACAAGCCATCCACCGTCTGCTTCCACTGCAGCCGGTTCAAAATCCTGCCGCAGTGACTGGTAAAAAGAGACAATGGGAGTCGTTTTGACTGCTGCGATCACATCCGCTTCTAGATGTTTTTGAGTCTTGTTTCCACTCATTTGGATCAAAGTATCTACGTAAAATAAACCATCGACTCTTAGGCTGCGTTCCCACCGCAGCCTGAAGTGACCCAATTCTGACTTTCTGTCCAATTTGATTTTTTGGCGGCGGCCGTTCACACTTCCAAATATATGCGCCCTGTCAGTGACCTCCAAGCTGAAAGTGTCCCGCATGCGCAGTAGAGGGCGCTACAACGTCAGGGTTCTGCCGGCCGCCATAAGAAGGAGAAGCGCTCAGTGCTTGCGGAAGTAAACGTGGATGCTAACGGTGGAGCGTAGCTTACACATTTGAAGCGGTTCTCCGACCGGAGCAGCACATTTTAATCCTCGTCATTGTCCATCATGGTTGTTGTTTTTCTTCCTGCTTGTGAGTCAGGATGCAGAAAAGGGACCTTTTTGTTCAGACTCTTGAAAACATCAGATACAGGTCGCGTTACGTCAAAATATCAGAATTGGGTCACTTCAGGCTGCAGTGTGAATGCAGCCAAGCGGGCCATTTTATTCGGTACTCCTTGCTAAAGCCACTTTTTTCAAAAGAGCTGCTTAATTTTCACTGCGTGGTTATTTTATCACCACATGAGTTCCCCAAGGCTCTGTGCTCGGACCTCTTCTCATTACAACCCCACCTGACTGGGCCAGATCATCCAATCACATGCTAGCTTCTCATCAAACCCAGCTCTGCCTGTCGTTCTGACATCATCGGTGGATCCTCGCTCCGTCATTACGTCCTTGGGTCATAAGGACCAACGGTTCTTCTGACCAACATTAGCATCAAGAAGACGTCCATCCTTGCAAACCTCCACCAAGAAGCGCTTTGCCCATCCGCCATGTTTCTCCACACGGGACTGTACGCGTAGTCATAATATTTAAGAGGCGTGCTGTGTGAAAAAATTTAGTTTTAATAATAAAAGAAGTTCTTTATATTTAGATCCGGTGACTGTTGAAGCCACTGCAGTTCAGTTTGAGACAATTTGAACTTGAAACCGTTTAGATTGACGCAGTACTAACTTGCTGTGATAAATAACCTGAAATGAACTAAATGCAAAATTTCCAACTGTTTGTTCAATCTGTATCTCGTCCATGCTTGGCCAGACGTTTCTAAATTAATAGTCGACTTGTGAAAAGGTTGATCAGAGCAGTGCGAGGCTCGGCCTAATGATGCAACGCTGACAGCAGCGAAGCCCGTCCGATTCCTGCCTGAATGAAATGTGTCAGAATCAGCCCGACAGATTCACGCTGCGCATACTAAGCTCTCACACACGACGGCTGCAGCAGCAGCAGCAGCAGCAGCAGCAACCGGCCGTCCAGACCCAGAAGTGTCATCATTCCTGGTATTTATTGAGATAATGATAAAAGTGATGGTGAAAAAGTGGCTAAAAATCCTTTGCGCTGTTTTTCGGCAGACCACTGCAGTCAAAAGTATCAAAGAAAGCATATTATTGAACAGGCGAGGTGAGGACACTACTTACATAAAGAGAAGGCAGCTGTATTGCTCAACACCATCTAATAGTTATCATACTTATTGGAATTAACTGCGGTAACAACAATCCTTAGTTTTCTTGGGTTTCCAAACATCAGGTGGAGTTAAGAGGTTTTGGACTTTAGTTACGTTTTACCCAATTATGAATGTTTTCAGAGATCCTACTAGTCAGAGCTGGAAGTGATCGGCGCCATCTTGGTAGGCAAGCACAGGACACAGCATAGCGATCCAACGGCTTCCAGACCAACAAAAACAAAGTATGTGGAGCCTCCTGACTGATGTGTGAGAGAAAGATTCATGAACAAAATGGCTGCTGTTGGGATTGACCCGAATGAGATGGAGAAACAATCTGCCTCTGATCTCGAACTATGACCCAGTTAACTACCTAGTGAACACGAAGAGCGAGAACAAGATGGAGGAGCTTCACCTGAAACCCATGAACGAATGCTTTTCGTATGACTGACAGAGTTAGCATCTAGCTAACACATAGGCTACATGCCCGCGTTAGCTACAACTAAAGGGTTCCCAGGAACGCTGTGGTTCGGGTCGGTTGATTGGGTTGTTTTTACTACAGAACCAGAGAAAATAGATCAAGATTATTTGATCTATTTACACAAAATACAGTAAAAATGTAGAGCAAAGTAGAACGTATCTTAGCATAGAGTTGCACAAAATATCAGGTGTGCCATCTGCCGCAGTCAGTCCAAGTAATTGGCCGCCAGCTGTGGGTTCTGGTGGCTGCTGGGATAAATGCCCCCTTGAAGCTCTCAGGAACCATAGATAATGGCTTCTTGCCCTCCCAGGCTGGAGGTGAGGGCAACAGACTGGGTTGCTCTTCTCCTGCCTGCAGCAGAGCCTCTCAAAGACATTCATCACGTTGTCCTGACCAAACCTGCCCTGCCTGGATACGTTTGTCATTAATTGCCCCAAATCTACATCTGACTGGGGAACCGTCTCTGCATCAAGTGTCTGCAGTAACTCCCAGTGGGTTTCTACATCCCCGTGGAGGAATTTGGGATAAATGTTTTAGTTTTCTCGTCACTCGATTAGAAGCTAAACCTCACTGTTGAATATCAGCTCCAGTGAAAGAGGATCTGTTGAGGGTTTGATCCCCAATATTCTCACTCCAATGGGGGCAACACATCATCGCTTGGCTGATAATGACTTTTACATGTGTGTCAATTGTAACTAATTAGTTTAGTCTCAATGGGTGAGAAATAGGGCCTTTCTGCAGCAGTTAAATCAGGCCAAGGAAAATCAATGCTCCTAATCAGCACCGAACTGCGACTGCTGACCTTTTAGCCTAAACACACTTTTTTACTCGTGGCTTGACAGGTTATTCTGGGTTATTTGTGTTGTTTATCTACCAGTTGGGGACTAATTAGGGATGGGGCGAGCTTTTAGGTTCAGCGTATTGCATCCTGCTCTGTCTGCAGCCCATAATATCTCTGGAAACACCTGGGCTTTGTGTGAATACAACAAAAACAACAGCTGGAAACATCAAACCAGGTTGGCTTGGGATTGGTTTTATTGATCATCTTTGGATTTGGTGGCTTAACACAAGTAAAATCTGCAATTTTATGAAATACAAGAAGAAAATTATGTTTCAGTGATAAATTAGACCTTTAGAAAACATCGAAATTGACCAGATTAATGCAAATCTTACTGGTCTCTCAACATAAACTCGTCACACAACGTGGACAAAAGGAACAAAACACTTCGATAGAGAAAACTGGGCTCCAGATTCTGTTTGTCCAAGTCGACTTCAGAACAACATTTCACCAAGCATCAGGATCTTCAGAGGCCCGCAGCATCACTGCTTCTGCACCGTTCTCAGTGAGTATGAGAACAAGATCTGGAGCTGCACAGGTTTCATCAGAGTTCATGATTTAACAAAAAGAAAGAGAAGAACACAACAATCTCCAAGACTTTTAGAAAAATATCCTGGAGGCTGATGGGACAGAAGTGGAACTTTGTAGAAAGTTAAACTTAAAAAGTATTTCAGAAAAAAAGAACTCTGAAACATGGTGGAGGCAGTGTGATGATGTGGGGTATGAACTCCTGCCCTCAACCATCAGTTTGAGAAGCTCAAGTTTACTTGGACTATACAGCAGGTTCACCACTGACTGACGCTGATCCATCAACGATCAGTCAATTAATCAGTAACTTTGACGATTAAACGGTTAAAAAACTGACAAATTGTGCAGATTTAGCCCTTTAGCTATATTAGAAATATTTTAAAAGGTATAATTACATAATTAAAACCTTTTTTATTGAGAAAATTAAATATTTTATTGCTAAGAAAACAGTAATAGAGAAAATTTGATCATATGTAGCTAAGAATGCATTTGCAGTTAAAAGATATTTCTAACATCTCCATGTGCTCAACGTTTAATATGTTGATTAGTTTTTGGAATAACAATAGTTGGATGCTTAGCAGGAGAATTAATTTATTTTATTTTACAGAATTCGAACAAGGTGAAGCTAAACCTGCCGCTCTTTGGGGGAACATTTGCAGAAACATTTATAGAAAATCCTAAATGCAAAATTTATATACAAGTTTTGCAGTTTTGGCTCTGATTGTGTTATTCTGTCAGAAAATGACCTTTACTCCAGTTGATGATTAATCCATTACTAAATCAGTTGACGATTAGTTGATTGATCTGATGAATCGTTTCAGTCAAACATGTAGCTGAACTCTGCAAACAGGAAACTGGGGTGAAAATGAAGAGACGTTTCTGTCTGTGTCAGTGAGAGACGCGTTTCTGCGCTGCATTAGCCTGCATTAATAAGGTTCACCTTGCCAAAGCGCGCTGCGGTTTCGTCCTCGGTGGCGTTTGTGTGACGGAGCGGTTGCTGTGGCTTTGTGGCAACAGATAGCCGAGTGTTTCTGCTCTTTAGCTCCACAGGGAGATTGTTCCTGTGGAGAGCGCTCTGCAGGAAACATCACGGAGAAACAGATGGGCTGCGCTCCCGCCTGCGCCCTTAATGCGAAATTTTAATTCACCCCCAGAGCAGACGTCCAAAGAAAACTAAGGACAGAAGTCCATATTGGGGCATTTCAATTTCAGCAGTGGTGTGTGTTTTCTTTATAACTGCACAACAAATGTCGCATTTTCAGCCTCCATGTGTCAATAAAGCATTTCTTTCTATCCTTTGGCATTTGGCCCATTTAGAAGTGATTTATGCAAACAGCATAAGTACACCATTGCTGCTTATAAGAGGATATAAGAGGAAAAGTATCTGGTCAGGCGCTCTGAATGCACTCCGTTAATTGATCATCTCTGAAACGACAGTTAGCTCAGGAGGCAGGAGCTGCTTCTGTTGCAGGGTCTTTGTGTCCTTGGGCAACGATGGAGGAACGGGTGAATGAGTGCAATGTGAAGCGCTTTGGAGTCCTCGGACTTGATTAAGTGCCAAATAAAAGCAGGAATTGCAGCACATTGGAGGCTAACAGAAAGACATCAGACGTTACAGGGAGAGCATAGAGTATTCATTCATTGCAGTGAAGCTATTAAAGATGTTTTCCCAGCTGATAGTTTGCAACATTTGTTGCATTTTCAGCTGCTGTGGTTCTCTGGAAAAACACATTCACCTCTTCGCCTGTGGGGGCGCTACGCCAAGAACCACTGAAAGAATCGACACAAAACCTCTGAAGAATATGCAGATTGCAACGCGCTTCTTCATGATATGTGGTGATTATATCATTTCTCTACGATCTTGGAACGGTGAACGTCAAAAGCTAAAAATCTAATTTCCAAATGACTTGAAGTCCATCATTCTTCAGTGAGGAAGATTAACTGAGTGAACGTCAAATCAAACGACGCTCAGAAATGCAGCAAAGACTCTTCAGGCCTTGGTTAGCATGCGAAAGACAAAAAACACACTACTGATAAAAACCTTTTAACGAGAAGCATGTAATGGTGATTTATTCATCTCAAACAATAAACTGAAACAAAAGCCAATAATGATGGTGGCTATAAGTGCATAAATAAATCGGTTGTATTGAGGATCATAATTCCTATTCCTGGATTCTGAATCCACTCAAAAAGTGGCTCAATATTTAGGTAAATTTAGATGTTGGTGTCCGATAGCAGAACAAACTAACAGGATCCTAAACTCTACAGGAAGTCTGAAAGCAAGTCGTGATAAAAATTACTCCACATTCAAATGAACATTTTAAAATAAAAACAAATGTTCCTGAGCAGAAACAGAAGCGCTGGAGTGTATTTACGTCCAAATCATTTGTCATTTACTTTCAGCCAGGTGCAGAGAAACAGACGAGGCGTTGATAGATGGACCTGCGGGCAGCAATCACTGCCGACCCTTCTGTTGTCTGTAAAACCTGTTGCATCTTTTTGCATCTGAATCTCATGTTTATGAAGGAGCGAAGCCTCCCGTCTTGTTTCTGCACAGCAGGTTGTTAAAGTGAGCACAAACAGACGAAAACACAAAGGAGACATCAATAAATGACACGAATATGAAACACGATGCCAGAGACTCGTCCGTCTGACGCTTCTACTCACACAAGGGCAAGAAGCAATTTCCCCCCGGGGAATTAATTACGACTAAATTTGAATCTAAAGAGCATTTCAAGCAAATGGCTGCAGGATCGTTTCAAGACATTTTCAGATGATTGCATCGTTTCGCTCTGAGGTCTTTGGTGTCGAGGAGAGACGGCAAAGCAAGTAAACAGAAATGTTTAGTGCTGCAGATTTCAGCAATAAAAAGATTACAGCTTACCTTCAATTAATTAGATTAATCGAGTTTGTTAAGGTAACACAATTAATTTAGTAAACGGTTCATTGTAACTGGAGGAAACACTCAAAAAAATGTCTGTAAATATTTTTTATTCGTTTGTTATTTCATTTTAATCAATAAAATGTTAATTTACTTCTTTTTAAAAGTAATAGAACAAAATGCAGCTTTGGAAGCTGAACTATCTGATGCCTCTTGACACGCTATTGGCTGGCGTTGGGAAAGCAGCCAATCCAGGAGCGCCACCATTTCTCCTGCCGGCTGATTGGCTGAACCCCAAAGACTGGAATAACTAATGATTAAATTTATTGTTTAAATGCTAAAATAATCATTTTACTGTCTAAAATACACTACTGTAAAGTCCCTTCAGTAAATCTAAAGCTAAGCTGCAGAATCAATGGTTTTTATATTTAAATGCAAATATTCTGGTGCAGTTTCAGCCTAATTATTACTCTGAATAGGTTTTTTGTTTTTTTTTCAGAAAATGGTCTTTTTGAGTCTTCTCCAGTTAACGATTAATCAATTCAGAAATTAGCTGACAATTTCAGTTATCAATCACAATTAATCGTTCCAGCCCTTCCCAAATCCGAAGAAAAACCCTCAGAAAGTTTGTTTCTGAGGTGAATCTGGGCTCATTTAAGATCTCTGCTCTGTAATCATGAGAGGAAAAAGGTTCAAGAAGGACAAGACAGGTGGAGGGGAGCAATATCCTGAAACAGACGCAGGGTGTGGATGCAACCATGGCGACGTTTATTACGGCGCATTAGAGGAGAAAAGGTTCACCGACACGTTTCCTGTAGTGTGAGAACTGAAACTCTTTAATTTACACATTTTCAGTCAATCAGAAGATTCATTTCTATTCACTTTCCTCCGTTTTGCAGGACTGCAATGTTAACTTTAGTTTATGTAGTTGTGCTTTATTCCTCAGAGTCGATATTCAAACCTTCATGTTGATTTTCTTTTCTTTTTCTCAGTTTTTTCCCCACTAAATTTACTGAGTGCAGCTTTAGCTGGATGCATGGAGCCTCCTCTGGGATCAATAAAGCACGGGGCCATCTCTCCGTCTAAAAGGCCATGTAATCACTGGAGCTGCTTCCAGTTCAGCTTGCAGAGAGATTTGTGTCTTTGTTATCATCCTGCTGCAGTTCAACAACCCTTTTCTCAGCTGTATTCAAACTCTGAAAACCTCAATCGTTGCCTTTATGGGCGATATTGTGAATATTTCATGGCTGCAGCTCATCTTATTTGTCAGCAGCAACACATGGATGGATGACTCAAAACGGATGTATTTATTCTGGTTTGAATTTATCTTCTCTTTCCATTTGATGTGAAGTAAGACATTAAGCTGCAGATTTTTCTCGCCCTCTGCTACCTGTAGGTTATCCTCCAGCAGCAGAAACTCCCAGCGTGCCTGGGAAATGAAAACTGGACAAACGCTGCGTTTTATTTCTCTCCTCTGCATGCAGCAGAACGAAACCTGCTGCCAGTTTGTGATCGGAGAGAAAATAAATTGTTGATGCACGTAATATTTCCTGACTGCAATCTGGTGCGACGTAATATTTCAATCAAAATACTAATTTCCTTTTCAAACATGAATAGATGTTTGCTGTTTATATCTGAACATCAAGTAAATATTTAACAGGGATTGCAATCTCTAGATCAGCCTTTAGTATATTAACATTGCAAAATACTGTTTGGAACGTAATAATTGATACCTAATAAATACCAAGTGGTTTGAGTTTCTGCAACATCCAGCCTGTTGATTTGTCTCCCTGCAGGAGAGATTAAACACCAAGAGGGAAATGTGGATTCATCGATAATGTCGCTGCTGCATGATAAAAATCCCCAATCCGCTTCTAAAGAGGCGGATAGAAGAGCTTAATCTGTGTGTGAAACCAACTGCCTGCAATACAGCACCACTACCACAAGGTGGCGGCAAACAAAGATGAAGAATTCTGCAGTAATTTGTGTTTAGCCATTTTTAAAAGTCATATTTTCATTTAGAAATCAAATGTTTAGCTACCAAGCTAACAGCAAGCGTTTATAGAAAGACTAGGCTTTAATTCTGATAGCCTACTAACAGCTGTAAGCGAGTGAATGTGCATATAAGCTAAGTATTTAGCATAATAGCTTAATATTTAGCTTGTTATTGAAATGCTTAGGCTGGAGATAAATATTTTGCTTGCCAACCAAATATCTGGCTGAACACTAAATACTTTCAGCAAGCTAAAAATGTATTGTAAAAACTAAATATTTAATTTGGATCCAAGTAATTAGCAATATTTTTCTCATCAGCAGGAGTTTATATAGCAGTATGCAAGACCCAGCTTTTATTTTGATAGTCCACTTAAAGTTATTGGCAAGGGAATTTATATATTAAATAAATATTTAATACTAAGCTAAAGTGCAATATTTAGTTTGCCATTTAAAAATTTAGCTAAATATTTAAATATTTAGCTTCCTACAAACAGTTCTGATTTTATAATAACTCTTACACAACACTACCTGCAGAAATTTTATATATTTGGTCATTTCTAAGCTTCATTTTTATTTTTGGTGAGTTTACTCCTCTAATAATATTATCTTTCAGACATTTTTACTCCAATCTACCAAATCTAACACCGCTAACATTCAGCCAACAGACCAAAACTGGTTAAATCTAATAAAACATTAAAGAAGGTTTAATTTCTGCTTTATTATTATTACTGAAATAATCAATTATCCAAGTTACAAGCTAATTTCTTAAAATAAAGTAGATCATTGTTTAAAATGTGTTGTTTTTATTTTAAATGTGATTTTATTCGGTTTCATTTTAAGCCTAAATCTCCTCTTCCTGTAGATCAGCTGGACGCTCTTTTCAACATGACATTTCAGATTTATTAAACTACAGAGAGCAAAAAGAAAAGCTGGACAATAGGAAATGAAGCAAAGCAACAAAACAGAAGCTGTTACGGTGCGTCTGACAGAACAAGCATCAGGCTGAGGTTCTGTTCACCTTATGGGACTCAAAGCACCGCTGGGGTTGATTTAAACCGGAGAAAAGTCGCTTCGACAAAAAGTCTGGTCAGCATTTATCAACCTTTATCTACAATATCTGAGAAAAACTCGGAGTTTTTACAGCAGAGAGTCAAAGTTTCATCTGTCAGGAGATAAAGAGACGGAAAAACCGAACAAGAAACCGGATGGAAACCAGATGAACTGGTTCATTTGTGATCTGAATTACTGAGTCAATCTTTGATCTGTTTCTGTAACAATGTGCAATATATTCAACGTTTAATCAGTCTGTGATTTTGTGAAAGCGTCCGTCCCTCTGAGCACACCGTCAGCTCCTAACGAGATGCCTTCAGGGCCTGGAGAAGGATGGGAAACCAGAGCTGCACAGCATGAAACCAACATGTAACCTGAACGCCCGGTTCTGCAGATTCAAAGGCCTGCACATCTGGAAACATCTGGAATCAGTGATCCAGGAACTATCTCTAATACCCAAATTCCTCTTTATTTTTAGTGCAAATGACATCTAAGTCCCAACAATCTGTCCAGGAGACAGAGGCAACGGCGTACGTCACAGCAAACGTAACCTTTCCCCGGGTCTCTGATCAGATTAAAGCCAACAAGGCAGATGTCAACAAAAGGCCAATGAGAACAGGTTGACCTTTCCTTCCCCAAGCTGCTCAGTGGGAAGGAAAACATTCAAAAACAGAACAACAAACACCTGCAACAAGAGCCGGTCGCCACGGTAACATTTACACCTGTGGATCAGTGTCTCAGAGGCCTGGAGGACATGGTGGGGGACCAGCCCAAACAGGAAGAGTTTCTACTGGTTCCCCTCAGATTTAAGACTTTTAAAGACCAAGAATGATCTTTAAAACCTGGATCCCCGTTGACATGTACAAACTTCATAGTTTACTAGTGACTGGTTACATTTAAGTTTCAGAAAAAATGTACTTTTCTTTTAGGACTGCTTTTACTGAGCTGTACTTTTTAACTTTAGTATTTATCATTAAGTTTTGCTCATGAAACAGCAAACTGGTGAATTTGGATGGTCTTAGAGGGTAGCAATATTTAACTTTTACTACCCAAAAAGAAAAAAATGTATTTTTTATGTCCAATACTATAATGAAGATATATTATTATATAATGATGGTTTGGATTTTGGTCAACACCAAATATTTCAGTTTTATTGTGTTATTGTAAAATGAGTAAAGAGGCAGAGAAATATTTAGCTGTCACTGATTGAGAGCAGGTGAAATGGAGGCTAACAGCAGCTAAGCTAACTAAGCTAACAGGTTGATAAAACTGGTTAAAAGCGGATACCCCGTCTTTGTCTTTTTTCTTTTCCCATTTTTAAACACCTGTTCTATAATTGTATTAGGGAGCATGGCTAAAATCACCGTTTTTCTTGTCCACAGACCGCTGCTAAATACGTCAATGTCAAGCTAGCTAAACTGGGAACAAACCATTTCACCTCCTTACAGGGGGGTGTTTGGTAAATATTGATATTGGGACTTTGGAAACGTTGACCAATATTTTAGTAATAACTATAATATATATTATATAATGATTAACTTTCTGTCAGTGCCAAATATTTCAGTTTTATTGTGTGTAGAACGAGCAAAGAGGAAGAGAAATCCCCCCAGCCTCCCTTCATTTGATTAAATGCAGATGAAATGAGAGGCTAACGATGGCTAAGCTAACTGGTTGTTAGCCATGCGGTAATCTATCCAGCCCTTTTGGGTGCGGACAATGGGCTAAAACGAGACACTCTGAGTTTGCCTGTTTTCTTTTCCTTTTTTTAAAAAAAAAAAGGTTTTTTTTATTTTACTTCGCAGCATTGTTAATATCAGCGTCGGTTTTGTCTTTTACCGATTGCTGCGACACCGCTGCTCACGATGGAACAAGCCATTTCATCCCGTTACAGGGGGGTGTTGGCTAAATACGGCCGTTTGCTTTTTGGCCTAAAAGGGCGGAAATTTTTAACATTTACCACCAAAAACAAGTAAAAACAACGCCATTAATATTGTACTATTGACAGAGGTCCCCAAATATATGTTTTTAATATATATATTTCTTTTTTGAAGGAATTGTCTCAGCCCCTGATTGCAAAGGCCTGAAAGCGAGAGTCGTCATCCATCTTTGTCATCCCAGCAGAGGAGCTGCAGGGAAGCAGCAGCACCAGCAGCCTCCTCTCCTGCTGAGCACCGGCCGTCACACACGTCTGTAGAGTGCTGGAGTCTGCAGCCGCAGGATGTTTACAGCAACTCTCGATATCTCTGCTTCACAAATCATTCATATCTTCTAGGCATTTACTCTAAAACTATTTTATAAAAGATGAATATTGTCAGGTAGAACACCATCAGTTATTTAAAATGACAAGACGTAGACTTTAATAACACAGCAGCACAGGATTAAAGTTTGCTGCATGTTTCTACAAGAAATCAGAAAAAATAAGTAATGCAAAAATTAAATAGAAAATATATGTGTAAATAAATAAAATAATTTGAAAAGCGACTATTCTACAGAAAAGAAAATAAAGCGAAATGCATTTTTAAAATAAATAACAGATTTACAAATAAACAAAATATAATTATTGAAAATAAATTTAAAAGATATATGTGTTGCCACAGACATATCAAGAACGATTAATAAAAATATAAAAATACAAATACTGAAATATAAATGAGTTAGTAGTAAAAGAAAGATACATATAAACAATAAAAATGTATGTAAAAGGTCAAAAATATGTATAATTTAAATAAATAATTCATGCAAATATAAAAAGCAAAACAAAATAAAAGTGCATCAATCTGACCTTTTTAAAAATATATAGATTAGGGTACTGCAATGAAGAATAAAACTGTAAAACATAACACCGCCTAGAATAAAAGAATTTGAGTATTTAAAAATGTCAGTAGTAAGTTTATAGTAAGTAGTTTTGAAATAAAATCAAACAATTATCTGTGAAAGCAAACAAAATGAATCAGAAGATTTTGTGAGACTGTGAAACCAGCAGTCTCAGGTTTCGCTGCTGAGACTAAAATACACTAAATAAAGTAAAACCAGGCTAAACGAGAGCCGTCATCAGCTGTAGCGCTGCCGTCTTTGGAGGATTCCCTGCCGCCTTGATGCTGCCGTGTGTCTCCGTCATGCTGTCAGCGCTGACAGCGTGGAAGCAAAGCCACGATTTATCTCCTTTTTATTTATTCCTAAACTTCTCAGCAGGATCTTCAACTTATTGCATCTGTGACAGGTTCAACATCTGAGCTCAGAATACCAAGAGTAAAAAACAAATGGACAAACTAACTTCATAAAAGTTTAAATTTAAGAAAACCTCAAATATTAGAGAAGATTGGAGTCAAGACTAAAAAGCCCTTTAGTCTGGATCAAACTACTGTGTGATTTTCACTTTTTCTGATGTAGAGAGGAAATATTTACTGGCGTATTCATGTATTAAAATGGCCCAGTCAAAGTCCAGACATAAACTCAGTGGCTTGATCTGAAAACGGCTTTTCACGACCGCTTTCCATCCAGTCAGACGGGAATTCAGCTGTTTTGAAAAAAGAATGGACAAAAAATGTCCATAAATGGGTATTTATGGACATTTTTGAACTCTTTCATATTTCATATTTGACGAAATATGAAAGAGTTCAAGGAGTGTGACTGAACGAGAGGCAACAACAAACTGGTCCTGATTTCACCAACAGATGCACTATTATGGTGCGTTCAAGTGCTGAAAAACAAATCAGTTTCATGTCAGTCAACAATACCAATAATGTCTGACACTTCCTGTTTTAACCAGTTTTTACTCCACACAGTCATGATTTATTTTTAAGCAGTTACGAGGCACGGTGGCGAAACTTGAAACTGCTGCTGCGCCAGTTACTCAGCAGGCCGTTGCTAGGTAACCAAAGCGTGAGAGAGTTAGCTGATTCCACCTGAGCTGCTGAAGGGATTTTTTCCCCTGCCTGATCATGTGTCCAATGCGTTATATTTTTATTTATTTATTGTCCAGCCTTTCTGGACTGTCAGAATATCAGAAGAAAATGATTTAAGGCTTTTTTTCAGTCAGCAAACTGTGCACCATTAAACCAACTGATATTTACATTAACACGATGAAAACGCCAGTGTCTTTTTCTTCAATTGCCCTTATGCTTTTCACAAGTCGTTGCGATTTCTGTGACATTTCTTCAGAAATGTCGCCTTTTCTTTCCATTATTTAGATAAACGAGGCAAAGAAGAGAGAGGAATACCTTGAGTCCTCCGCACTCTGCTGCCGATCCCTTGTCCACTCCGGTGATGTAGATTCCCAGCGCGTATTCAGCTCCTCCTCGGATCATCAGGCCCAGAGACCGTCCGTCATCCAGAACCAGGTTCACCTGTTTGTGACGAGCAGAACAGCAGATAAAACAGGCGCTCCATAAACATCGGCGCTTTACAGGACTCAGATTGATGACTGAGGCTGTGGAGTCGGGCTCTTAATAACACAGAAGACAGATGACACGTCCGATTAATGAAACGCCGTCAAGGAACAAACCTAAAATCCTGCACATTGTTAAACCTGCAGCAATAAATCCACATTAGATGTTTAAAAATGAGGCAGAGGATCATTAGGTTCCCAAAAGGGTCATAAATACCTGAAACAGAAGAAACTCATAGATCCAAAAGCGAGTTATGCGTGGAAGATCACATAAAAAATGTAACACTATTTATGGATCATCTTGTCAGGATTCAGCGGCATGAATTTAGATAAAACTGTAGTTATCTGAGAGACATCACCTCCAACTGGACGTCCATTTATTCCCTTTAACACGTCATTATGTTCTGTCAATTCGCCACTAATAGACATTTTTCTCATTTTGCCAATGTAATTATTGAAAATTAAACTTTTTAAGCTGTTCTCAATTATCAGTTTTGTAGCGTTAGCTTTGTAGTGTTAGCTTGTAGCATTAGCATAGCATGTGTCATCATTAAGGATTTCCATAATTTCCTGTAATGATTTTAAGTCGTTTTGAAGGATTAGTGATCTCGTTAAGTTGCTGTTAATTGTTAGCGTAAGCTTGTAGCATTAGCGAAGCTAGCATGTGGCATTTCTCAGGATTTTCATCATTTCTGGTATCAAACTCTTTAAAGAGGGTCACATAAGTGCTTTTTCTGGATGTATTCAACGTGCTCTTTGTTTTGGTCAGCAGATGCTGCCAGAATAATTTCCTAGTATTGATTAAATTGAAAATCGATTATTTTAACACCCTTAACAGAGACACTGTGTTCCACTGCATCTGACACATCGAGACGACTTCAAAAAGTCCCTGATGAGGAAAAAAACACGGCTGATGATCCGTCAGTTAGATGAATGGGTGGGAGATAAAACAGCCTCTATTGGATTAATGACTACGTCTACTTCAATATACATCTTTCTGCATAAATGGAGGGATATTATGATGCATCTGAGAGGCACCGTTCATCTGACAGATCTAACCAACATCTTTAATAAGGAGCTGAAATAGTACATGACATACTAATCAGGAAACGACTTGGAATGCACCAAACACCTCAGGCATCCTCTTGGACTCCTAAATTTTCTCGCTGCCAATCACTTTTCAATCTCAGACGTCCATCAAGACAGAAAGACAACAGACTTGGAAGCGAGTCGACGGTTAAAGCTGGTTAGAAAAGTTAGAGAAGCAGAGGACGCTTGAGTACGCTCTTTGGGTAAACTGAACGTCGGAGCAACAATCTGACTGAAAAACAACCGCTTTGCCCGCTCTAATGAGAAAAACACGCAGAGGCAAACAACACATGTAAAAACAGCTGTTTCTGTAATTCTGTGTGGTTGGCCGCCTGCCAGTCCTCCACGGCACGCTGCCCTGAAACGCTGCAGTGCATCGTTTTATTTTCAACCGTCGCAAAAGAAGAAGAAAAAAAACAAAAATGTTGGCAGGAAAGTAAAAGAAACAGCTCATTGTCTCCTGAAGAGATTGCGCAGAAATGAAGATTTGTACAAATATATTTTAGTGATTCTTAATTAGCTGAAGAGTTCAGCTGCTTCTTTGACTGGTCAAATGTAAAACAAAGAATATGTATTCAAAATTACATGTTAGCATCAAAGTAACACATTTACTGTTGATTTTTCCATCCTTGCGGTCAAATTTATTGATTTTATTTCTACTTTAGAAATATTTGCACAGGATTTTGTGAGATCATTCCTTCTCGGAACTGCTTCAAAAATCTACAACAAAAGATGAATAAAAATAAATAATTTTATTCTTTAGAGAATTTAAACAGCTCAATTTTTGTTTATCGCGATACAGATCACAGACGACAACTTGAAATCGAGTCACACTAATCCAGCAGAGTAGTAAAAGTAAGAAATACTGGCTCCTGCTGGTGATTTTCAATGATATTTCCACCAGCTTTATTTTTGTAAACTTGTAACTTTCCCCATATTATCTGATTTATTTTGGATCTATGACACATTTCGTCTCTACAGCTAATATTTTGTTAGCATCTTGTGAAAGTTAGCAAATCTTTTCTGAAAGTTAAAACAAGTGTTGGGGCTAAATTAAAATTTTAATTGTTAACTCTGCAGTCTCTAATCAGTTAACATTTTCATCTAAAACATTTCAAAATAAGCAGCATTCATAATTCAGAGTTTTTGCTGCTAAATTAAAGAGTACATATATGAGCGCAACAACATCAATATTTATTGTTTTTAATCTATTATTGATTCCAGTGCAAATGAACCCCTGACTATTCATGTAACTTGTTTGAAATAAGATTTCTACAGAAGAGAGTATCGTGGACGCTGACGTTAGCATTAGCTAGCCGCAACATGCTTAGCTCTGAGATGCTATTTTAGGCTAGAAAAGCTTCTCTGATTGAATAATTCGTTTTAGCAGAACCTGCACTCAGCATCAGTCTGTCACAGCGTCGCAACAGATCGTTTAAGAAGCAGAAATTTACTTCCAGTGGAGCAAAAGAATCAGTTTTACCGTGCGGATGCCGCGCGTGCGTCCGAATTACAGCCGTACCAGAAACACAACACAAAGGTTCCGTCTGGGGAAAAAAATATTAACTGTGTTAAAATTTTTAAAACGTAAAAATATATGCAATTAATTAGTTAAAATTAACGCACTAAACTGCATGACCTTGGTTTTAACTTTTATTTCAGTTGAATAATATTTTATTATCATCTGTAGAGGGGCCCAGAAAATCTTTGGGAACCACAGCTTTAAGATATTCTCTTTTTACAGACAGCACCAGAGGCTAAAGGTCGAATGAAGAGTTTATTTATATAATAATATTAATAATAATAATGAAGCCATTGTATTCTATGCCACTGAAAGTCTTTGTTTACTGCCTTTAGGTTTTCTCATATCCTCATGACTTTATCTACAGCTATTTGTTTTCTCCCTTAAGCGTCTTTTTACTTAATGGGAAAATCATCTAATGTCATGGTTTTCTGTATAAAACCGATAGGCATCTGGTGTATAAATTTACACTTTTTAAATTTAGGAAATAAAATGAAGTTTTGTTGGGATAAAAAAAAATTGAACAAAGTTGTTGGAAAACAATAAGTCAGCATTTTTTCATACCTCCATTCAGAGACCAAAGGCTGCCTTTTTTAATTTTACAGTCTGCAGTGAGAGTGGTGTAACTGTGCCAAACTTGAAATGTTATCTATTTTCCCCATCACAATGAGGTCTTTCATTACCCGGTCCGCGATGCCGCTCACGCTCGCCAAGATCGAAAAGTGGAATCAGTTGGACCCGGGTGGCTGCAGGACGGCCCGTATGCAAATATCTCAATTAAATCATGTCAGTTCTGGACCCGCAGGCGCACAACCGGCATCTGGCACACCAAGCCTCTTCAGCTCCTCTTGTTTTAATAACAAGTGTCTGGGTGTTGGAGGCAGGGACGTCACCTCGGATCACCTCGGGGAGAATTATAGCGTTCAGGTTCTGTGACATTTCTGCAGGACGTTGAGAAAAGTTTTAATTACCAGAGCCATCTTTTATGGGCTCCACGCAGCGTCCCCAAGCATCGACCGCTGCCACTAAATCAATTAATTGCTCCCTCTCCTTTCCGACCGAGGCTCTGACTGGTCTGCTGTTTCTATGAAGAGCATCGCAGAACATTTCTGGGTTAAAGTAACGACACCACTGGAGCTTTTTAAAATGTTTTCATGCTGCAACTACAACTTTCAATATATTTACTGGGATTTAATGTGACTGACAGTCAGAGTTGTGCAGTAGAAACAAGTTACATTTCTCAGTGTATAGATATTGAAAAAGTTCTCCAGATTATCAAATATGGCACGTGTGTCAAACTCGAGGGCCGAGGGCCAAATCTGGCCCGCCACAGATTTTTAAGTAGCCCAAATTATAGCAATAGGCCCCAACAGTTTTTCACCAATAACTGCAAAATTCACACAGAAATCAACAGATCTCCACATTTTGTCTGGGTTTAGAAATATCATAAAGATTCCTTTCAGATATTTCTAAATTAGCTCAACAAAATCTGTGATGTTGAGTGCAGAAAACAACAAAAACAATCCTGGACGGACTGATTAGTGTGAACAGATGTTCAATATTATGTTATTTTAAGAAACATTAAAATGTCAATAAATAGGTGTTTCGGCATTCAATAACAATTGAATTGGTTTTTATCAATACGACCATTCAGATTTTTGCTTTGGCCGTGAATGGAAATGAGTTTGATGCCCCTGATATACGAGATAAAAACAATGAATCAAAAACCATTTTGGATGTAAACGAGGTCAAAGATAGAAAACGCCTCAGAAAGGATGAAGTTGTGCATAAAACACAGAAGAACTGGTCAGATGTTGAACCTTGAATTAAATGATTCTCTGAAAATGAAATGCAGAACTCGACCTCTGTCTCATATCTGGCAGGAGAATTACTAAATGCTGTTTAGTTAAAGTTTTACAGGTTTATAAAGATACGGATAACAAACTGATATGAACACGATGCAAACTTTGGACTCTCTGCAGTCTGTTGTCATCATAGAGCAGTGAGGAAACAGGAAGCATATTTTCCCTTCACCACCAAACACATCTAGTTTCTCCAGCAAGAAGGAATCTTTCATTTTATTGTCTGAAGCTGTGGAGAGCTAAAATGTTAGCAACCTGAGTTTAGCGACTCAGCAGGTTATTTTGAACAGAAACTGTTGTGAAGATGATTCGGCCTAAAATATTATTGCTTTCAGAGCGCTCCTCTTGCTGGCCTCAGGTTACTTAATACACACACACACACTGAGTCTGGGTGGAACTAGGAGCTGCTGAAGCTGGAACCTGATTGGCTGCAGCCTCTCTGCCCTGACACGTGATTGGTGGATCACAACTCAAGCTTGTTTCTGTTCTCAAGAAATGAAACTAACAGCCAGAGCTACTCAGAGCAGACATGGAGCAGCAGGCAGTTCAGCTGGATCGAGAAACTTTCTCTTGTTCCATCTGTCTGGATCTACTGAAGGATCCGGTGACGACTTCCTGTGGACACAGCTACTGTATGAACTGTATTAAAAACTTCTGGGATGAAGGGGAGAAGAAGAAAAGCTACCACTGTCCTCAGTGCAGGAAAACCTTCACACAGAGGCCTGACCTGCAGAAGAACACCATGCTAGCAGCTTTAGTGGAGCAGCTGAAGGAGACTGGACTCCAAGCTGCTGCTGCTGACCACTGTTATGCTGGACCTGAAGATGTGGCCTGTGATTTCTGCACTGGGAGAAAACTGAAAGCCAGCAAGTCCTGTTTATTCTGTCTGGCCTCTTTCTGTGAGAAACACCTTCAGCCTCATTTTGATTCAGCTGCATTTAAGAAACACAAGCTGGTGGAGCCGTCCAAGAACCTCCAGAAGAACATCTGCTCTAAGCATGATGAGGTGATGAAGATGTTCTGCCGCACAGATCAGAAGTGTATCTGCTATCTCTGCACCATGGATGAACATAACGGCCATGAAACAGTGTCAGCTGCAGCAGAAAGGACTGAGAGGCAGAGAGAGCTGGAGGAGAGACGAGGAAACATCCAGCAGAGAATCCAGGACCAGGAGAAAGATGTGAAGCTGCTTCAGCAGGAGGTGGAGGCCATCAATCGCTCTGCTGATAAAACAGTGAAGGACAGTGAGGAGATCTTCACCCAGCTGATCGGTCTCCTCCAGAAAAGAAGCTCTGAGGTGAAGCAGCAGATCAGATCCCAGCAGGAAACTGAAGTGAGTCGAGTCAAAGAGCTTCAGGAGAAGCTGCAGCAGGAGATCACTGAGCTGAAGAGGAAAGACGCTGAGCTGGAGCAGCTCTCACACACAGAGGATCACACCCAGTTTCTCCTCAACTACCCCCCACTGCCAGCACTCAGTGAGTCGACACACTCATCCAGCATCAACATCCGTCCTCTGAGACACTTTGAGGACGTGGCAGCAGCTGTGTCAGAGCTCAGAGACAAACTACAGGACGTCCTGAGAGACTCATGGACAAACATCTCACTGATGGTCACTGAGGTGGATGTTCTACTGTCAGAACCAGAACCAAAGAGCAGAGCTGAATTCTTAAGGTATTCATGTGAAATCACTCTGGATCCAAACAC
The DNA here is from genome assembly GCA_010277015.1 of Poeciliopsis turrubarensis. Lineage (NCBI taxonomy): Eukaryota > Metazoa > Chordata > Actinopteri > Cyprinodontiformes > Poeciliidae > Poeciliopsis > Poeciliopsis turrubarensis. Next base: position 12,967,786 of record VMRN01000004.1, read on the forward strand.
AGCAGACACAGAGCTGGTGCTATCAGAGGGGAACAAGAAGGTGACATGGATGTACAAGGATCAGTCTTATTCTAGTCATCCAGACAGATTCACTAATTATTGTCAGGTTCTGAGTAGAGAGAGTCTGACTGGACGTTGTTACTGGGAGGTGGAGTGGAGTGGGGAACCAGTTTATGTAGCTGTTGCATACAAGAGTATCAGCAGAGCAGGAGAAGGGAATGAATGTGCTTTTGGATATAATAATAAATCTTGGGCATTAGATTGTTCTCAAAGCAATAGTAATTTTTTGCACAACAACATCTGGACCTCCATCTCAGGTCCAGTTTCCTCCAAAGTCGGAGTGTACCTGGATCACACAGCAGGGATTCTGTCCTTCTACAACGTCTCTGACACCATGACTCTGATCCACAAAGTCCAGACCAGATTCACTGAACCGCTACTGGCTGGAGTTTGGCTTGGAGAATCTGCAGAGTTCTGTAAACTTAAATAACAAGATGGCTTTACTTTATTGCTCTGTTATTTGGTTTCTGGTCTCAATATCTGTTTATGTGTTTGACAAGGAATGTAATTGATCATGTTTTTGTGTTAAATTCATCATGATTTATTTCTTATTTCTCTTTTTGTCACTTCAGCCAAACTGAGGTTTATAGGTGGATCAGAGTTTGATTGCACAAAACCTCCAGAAACAAATCAGATTTTATAGGCTAATGTGAACGGATATATCTGTAAAATATGTTTGTGCCTATATTTCCTAATCGTATTAATAACTTGTGTGACAATGTGTAACATGTCCTACAGCTTTGTGCATCTTCAAAATATAATTCTGTTCATATATCAGGCTTTATGGACCTTCTGATTATAAATAAATACAACGTGAACAAACCAGACCATATTGTAACTTGACCTACAGATAGAAATATATAAGATGTTTCAGTATTTTTTATTTGTTTTAGTACAACTTTCAATATATTTTCTGGGATTTAATGTGACTGACAGTCAGAGTTGTGCAGTAGAAACAAGTTACATTTCTCAGTGTATAGATATTGAAAAAGTTCTCCAGATTATCAAATATGGCGCGTGTATCAAACTCGAGGCCCGAGGGCCAAATCTGGCCCGCCGTAGCTTTTTAAGTGGCCCAAATTATAGCAATAGGCCCCAACAGTTTTTCACCAACAACTGCAAAATTCACACAGAAATCAACAGATCCCCACATTTTTTCTGGGTTTATCAACTTTGTTCTCAAAATTGACCAAAAACATTTGGGTTCGAGTGACTGCTCAACCTTGATGTCGAGTTATAGTTCATGACCGATGGAGCGATTAATAAAACATCACATTTAACATCATATATTAGCGCACATATGGTAAGAATTCCTTAGAGATATTTCTAAATTAGCTCCACAAAATCTGTGATGTTGCCTGCAGAAAACCACAAAAACAATCCTGATCGCCTGGGTCAGATGGATATACGGCAGAATTTTATAAGGATTTCAGAAAGAGCTGATTCCAATCCTTCTCCCTTCACTAAATTGGACTCTGAAAAAAGCTCAAACACCACCGAGCTGGAAGGAGGCCATCATCTCAGTAATACATAAAGAAGGTAAAGATAAACTGGATTGTGGATCATACCGACCGATATCTGTTTTAAATATTGATTATCGACTTTTTACTTCTATAATGGCCAGACAATTGGAAGAATTTCTCCCTTCCATAATAAATAACGATCAAACTGGTTTCATATGACAACGTCAAACACAAGATGATATAAGAAGGACATTACATGCTATAGATCACATACAAAAAAGTAAACTGGAAGCCATTGTTATCAGTATAGATGAAGAAAAAGCATTTGATTCAGTGGACTGGAAGTTTCTCTTCAGGGTTTTACATAGATTTGGACTACATGATACAATAATAAAAACAATACAGTGAACCCACAGCGAGAATTAAAGTTAATGGACATTTAGCAGACAGAATTACTTTAGAAAGAGGGTCAAGACAAGGGTGTGCGTGGTCACCGTTACTTTTTGCATTATATTTAGAGCCATTAGCCCAATCAATACGACAACATAAGGATATCAAAGGAATAATTATCAAAGGAATAGAACATAAATTGGCTTGTTATGCTCATGATATATTACTTTATGTGGAACAACTGACCCACTCTCTCCCAGTTTTGATGCAATTATTAAAACAATTTGGTCAATTATCAGGATACAAAATCAATATTAACAAAACTCAGTTGCTGTCTTACAATTATACTCCAACTCAGGAAATTCAAAACAGATACCTCTTAGCTTGGCAACTGACTGTTTTAAATATTTAGGCATTACTATATCAAAGGACCTCGGAAAACTATTTGAATATAATTATGTTCCCATGCAGAAAAGAATTAAAGAAGATATTACAAGATGGAATCTTACTCCTTTTCCAAGTCTCAGCTCAAGAATTAATTCGATTAAGATGAACATACTGCCCAGATTCTTGTATTTATTCCAAACATTGGCAATTGAAATAAACCAAAAAGTTTTTAAAGAATGGGACAAATTTTTATCAAGGCAAAAGACCGAGAATTGGACATAAAGTTTTACAACTGGAAAAGAAAATGGAAGGTTGGGGGTTACCTTCCCTTAGAGATTATTATTTAGCAGCGCAATCAAGAACACTGATATACTGTTGCGACCCAACATATGAGGCTCAATGGAAAACCATTGAAACAAAGGCAACACCCATCGCTGTACAGGCAATTCTAGCTGATGCAAATCTACAAACTTTCATAAATGATATAGATAACCGGTGGATAAAACAACCCTTACAGCATGGAAAACTATTGTTAGAGAAAATGCACTAGGAAATGACTTAGCAGTCATAAAATGGATTGCATATGACTCAGACTTCACACCAAATAAACTAGACAGTAGGTTTAAAGACTGGACATCCAGGGGAATCACTGCTCTATGCACATTAATGAACAACTACATCTTAAATGACTTTGAAACAGTTAAGAGAAAATTTTCTTTGGACAAACAGGACTTTTATTGATATTTACAAATAAGAAATTTTGTTAACTTAAAACTTAAACCAATTACTGACAAGAATGTAAACTTAATGGAAATCTTTATTAACGCCTATAAATCAAAAATTAAAGGGAAAATTATCTCGCTTATCTATAAAAACCTAATAGATTTAAAAAAAAAAAAATTCAACTTTGCGTATCAAAGCAAGATGGGAAAGA
>VMRN01000004.1:12981019-13007446 GCA_010277015.1 Poeciliopsis turrubarensis
ATAATTCTGTTCATATATCAGGCTTTATGGACCTTTTCATTATCAATAAATACAACGTGAACAAACCAGACCATATTGTAACTTGATCTATAGATAGAAATATCAGCTGTTTCAGTATTTTTTGTATTTTTTTAAGTATATGAACCATAACATTTAATAAAATAGTTCTGTTTGGAGGAGACTGGAAGTCAACGTGTCAAAATTCAAGATGGCGGCCTGGTCAGTAGCTCAACGATCCTGACACGCCTCAGCATGGAACCAGACCCCCAATAGTGCTGTCAATCAATCTGTGTACTCTCTGCTAACAACCTACATTACAGGAACAATGTTTATCGGTGGCTAAGCTAACTTAGCATTCATGACATGCCATGCTAGCTGCAGCATAGCACAGAGCACACAGAAAGGTGACTGACAGCACTAAGCTCCGCCTCCTGGCTCTGATTGGTTTTTCACAGATTACTGGTCTCCTTTCAAACTGCTGCAACATAATGACAGTTTTTCTTTAACCATCTTCAGGTTGTTTGTTTTTCATGTGAACTGCAGCTCTCCCAGCTGAAGGACGGATCGGTTCTCCGTCTGGTTCTGAACGTCTCTACCTTCTTTTCGTCTCCCTCCTGAAGCAGCTGCATGTTGCTGCGCCGCTGGCTGTCGGTCCGCCGCAGCGTGGCGCTCCGATGCTCAGGTAGATCCGGAGGAGGAGACACGCTGCGACCCTGAGGATCCACCCAGGTGTAAACGTGGTTGGTGACGTAGCCGCCCGGGATCCGCCCGACCGAACGCACAGACAGGTTCAGCTTCTTGCTGCCCTTCAGAACCTGAGGAGGCGACAAGAAGGGAGCAAACAGAAGTTTAAAGTTTAAATGTATTTGTTTACATTCAGTAGATTGATTGCAGTTTATTCAGGAGAATGTTAAAGAATCCCAAGATCCCATGGTACGGAAAGCAAACAGGGTCAAAAATCAGCTTCTACAGCGTCATTTCTACGGAAGAAGATTACGACCACTGAATTTAATTTCATAATTCTCATTTTTTTAAATTTTTTTTTCTAAGAAGGTAAAATTTATTTTACCTTCTTAGAAATTTTAGAAAGTAAAATTTCTCAAATTTTACTTTTGAAAATGTAAAGCTTTTTTGGAAAACTTTACTTTTGGTTAAAAAAATAAATATTTTTAGCTAAAAAAAATATTTAGTAAAGTAAAAATACTTTTGTTACTTTTTAGAAAGTAAAAATTTACTTTCTAAAATTGTTTAGAAATTTTGAGATTTTCCCTAAAAAAAATCTGACTTTTTTTGAGAAAAAGTCAAATCTCAAATTTAGACTTTTCTCAGAATTTATTTTTTATTAGACATCTGACTTTTCACTCAAATTTTCTCAGGATTCTGACTTAAAAAATAAATTAAATAAAAAAAGATGAAAAAATTTCAAACCAAACCATTAGAGTTCCTGCAGCATTTGGTTAAATCTAACATTAACAAAAGCTAATTATTTATTTGCAGCTGATTTATCCAACTGCTATTTCATCTTATTTTAGTGTAATTTCAGAGGCATCTGAGTAAAAAAAAAAAACACCTGATCTAAACAAACAAACACCGAGCATTAATCCTTTTTATCCGTCTTCCATCAGTTCTTGCTAAGAAAAAGCTGAAATCTTTATCGGCGTTTCTCCTGTGAAACAAGTCGAATTATCCCCCGTCAGAGAATGAGAGCAGAGGGTGAATCTCTCCTCCCAGATGGATCAATTTCTCAATCTGGGTTTGTGTTTGGGAGATAATAACTCCACTTCAGAGGCAACAAAACCCGATCAGCTCAAAAATAAAAAATAACCAGAAAAAAAATCCCAGGTTCTGCTTCCTGCTCCTCGGAAAAATCGCAGATAAAATGTGAGAAACTTTTCTGTGTTAAAACTTATAAAAGTATTGATCGTATTAATTAAGCAAAATGTGTTTTCATGGCTCTTCAGAAACACATCAGCAAACAGACAAATGTGCTGAGCTGGTGGCAGAGTTGGTAGTAACTAGTTACTATTCCTAATTACATTTACTGGAGTAATTTTATTTTGAAGTATTTCTGCTCTTATTTGAGTAAAATGTCTGAATTTTCTACCCACAGAATAAAAAACAAACATGTTTTAACCCAAAGTTCACCAGACAGACACAAACCTGCAGTTTTTATTAAAGTTTCATGAATCTTTTACTGAAAAAAATGATTTGGAAACATTTTATTTTGCCTGATTTTTGTTACTTATTAAATGCAGTGAAAGATGCTTTAAAGTTCTGGGTTGAATCTCAGACTTGTATTCATGTTTCTCAGACTTTCACCTGAGATCCAGATGAAACACATTCAGGTCTGCAGCATTAAAAGCCTTTTCCGAGGTGAAGCGTCGCCGCCTTGCAGCTGAACGCGCGGCGCCGCGGCGTCGCTCTGAGCTCATTAGCAGTTTGTTGGAGCTGAAACCAGGACGACACAGTTAGCAGGTTGTTTATGCAGCGCTGCAGAGTTTGCATAACAGGGATAACAGAGAGGAAGAAAAAACCTTTGGTAGGAGAAATAAAAGTTGTGACGAAGCCGTTTCCTGTGCAGTAAGTGGGACATTCGGCGCGTTGCAGTGGAACTGGGACATGTTGGGGTTTGCTGCGTATTTTCAAGGTAGAACTGCAACATTTCTGCAGAGGAAGCTTTGGAATAAATCAACAGGAGGGCAGAAAGACGCACGCGGCAGCTGGAATCTCCAAATTCGGAGATTTATTTGCATTGACGGCTGCAGTGATGCGAGAACAGGATGCAGGAGTTTACAGCCGAGGGAGAAAAACGGGTCTGAAGCTTCGGCCGATTGAAGAACAATGAGACAGAAACTGCTCCATTAGGTTGCTGAATAACTTCCTGCTCCTCGCAGACGCGCTGCTGAAGATGCATTAAAGTCTCATTATTAGTTAATTGGTCACTAAAGTAAAAAAGAAGGTTTAAAGTCAAACTAGATGGAAATGTTGAGGAATGAAAACCTTCTGAATTAACGCAAATCACAATTATCTTTTTTGTTTTTGCTAAATTTTGATTTCTTTTTGTTAAAATGAGTTCTTTTTAAATATCAGGATGTTTTGCTAAAATTTCAGTTTGTTTCTAAAATTTTATGTTTTTTAAAAATCTGGATTGTTTTTGTTAAAATAAGTAGTTTTATTTGTTCTCTTGCTTTTACTTTTGTGCTAAAATATCTGATTTTTTTTCTAAAATTTGATTTCTTTTGTTAAAATATGATTATTTTTGTTAAAATTCACTTTTGTTTTGTTTTTTTTTTGCTAATATATCAGATTTTTTTCCTCATGGTTTCTTTAGGACACATGAAAACGTTTTAAAACAATAAATCCTTAATAATGATGAAAAAGAACAAGTTCCAGTGGCCAAATATTTCACTTATAACATGGGGGAAAACATGTTATAAGTTAATCTGTCAGTAAAACTAGAACTTTTTCATCAATATTCAGGAATTATTGACTTCCTGAATATAACTAACTTGCAAGTTAGTTGTGTCTTATTTCAAGTGGACAAAGATGTTTGTATTTAAATCCAGACACAAAATACTTGTGTCTGATAATTAAATTAGTTTGATGATCTGAGCCATTTCAGAGTGAGAGTCTTGAGGACAAATATATTAGTATAATCTGCAGAGAGCAGCAGAGAAAGTCTCCCCGAACAGGAAGTAAGACAGAGCTGTAATCAGCGCCACGGTGGCTGTAATGCTTCACTCCTGCAGGAGAAGTGCTGATTGTGACCCTGGGCTGATGAAGCTGCTCCTGAGAGCAGCACCAAAAACAGACGGCGAGCTAAAAATAATGGAATACATTACTGAGCAAAATGGGAAACAGCATCAACAGGTGAAAACGGCCTCAGAAAACACAAACCGGCCTCATAAGGTGTCAGGAAATCCATTCCAGGATTAATTTCAATCCCACTTTTAACCCCGGCTGGAATTAGACCGCAGTGGTGCTCTCATCTGAGGTTTCCGTTTGGACAGGTGGAGTTATGAGGCAGAAAGAAAAACACTTTCCCACTCCTCTGTTAAAAGCATTTCTCCTCCTGCCAGCAGCGCTGATTTGAAAGCCCTCCAATTCTTGTTCATGCTAATTACAGAAAAACACGCAGATTCAGTGAGGCGCGCAAAGCAGCCAGTCTGTCACACAAAGCCGAGAAAAGAGCCGCGTCCGTCTGACGGATACCTGCAGACAGTGCAGGTACAGCAGCGCAGCAGACGGGTAAATTGCCTTTCACCCTGGTTATTTACTGCTGTCAGAGGAGATCTGTCAGCCGCAGCTGATCGCCTTCACAGTGGAGGGTGTGTGTCCAAAAATAATAAATACATACACAAAGACAAACAACAGAAAGGGCTGCAGCAGCTGATGGTTTATCAGTTATTGTTGCATCTTTATGAGGTTTTATTGTGTTTCAGTGGGAATCAGTGGTTTGGTTCTCGACCTGCAGCTCTGATCCAATGAGCAGCTGAAGGTTTCCTCAGGTAAAGTTTCACGCATGCGTACAGAGGCCGTTTTACCTGCCATCTGCAGCCGCGGCAGAACAACCCGCACGAAGCAATTATTCATTCAGTTCACTGCGCAAACAGACAAATAACAGAAAAACAGTGAAAAAGGAACTCAAAACGCAGACTCGTTGCCATAGCAACTGACAGCAACGCCACGTTATGTTTCGGGATTCAACACGCAGACATTTTCCAGATCATTCAGTTTTATGTTTTCAGGCTTTACGTTTATTTTATTAATAAGTGATCGGTGCTATTAGCTAAATTAACATAGCAGCGGTGGCAGATTAGCTACCCCTGCTATTAGCTAAGCTAACATAGCAGCGGTTGATTAGCTAATCTGAACTTCTGCTCTACTGATGATGCTCTGCCAGAGTTGTTGTTGTTTTGGTCAACACACCGAATCCCACAGCACATCTACATGTTCAGGTTGTCATAATCAAGCTAGCATAGCTGAACTACTTTCTTCTCCCTCACTATTACTAAATTAAAAGTTGGCCTTGTTAGTTCTGTAAGAACCAACGAATATCAGTTCATAGAGCTTATTTGATCCTTTATTTTATTTCCTCTAAAGCACGTGCCAAACTCGAGGTCCAGGGGCCAAATCTGGGTCACTGTATATTTTTATCTGGTCCTCTATTAACCAACTTATTCTTGTGCGTTATAGTTGATTAAAAATTAAATGAAAATAAAAGTAAAATGAAACTCTGGTTTTTAAGCTTTATTCACCTGAGTGCAGGACGCAATAAGCTGACTTTCTGGTTATAAGAGAAGTTTTTCTGTGAATGTTGCAGAGCTAGATAAGCTCTGAGGGAACAGAGTGGCGTGTCTAACTTCTGCATCTCTGCGTTGGATGCAAACCTACTTTCTCTCTGATTTCACACTTAGATCCATGCAGCTCCTCTGCAGCGGCGCCGAATCCCCACTGAGCCTTTTTAAAAACGCGCTGCAGCCCTCAGGGGCTTCGTGATCATTGTAGGGGCGTTCTTCACGAGAAAAACCCCTAATTTTCACTTCACTAAAAATAATTTCAATATAGCAAGGGACAGGATGTGTGATAGGGTCTAATTCACAGCATGTTCCTCAGATATTTTCTTTAATTTGCATATAAAAACACCTTTCAGTGGCGCTCGGCCGCAGCAGCTGCCATTGTGCACAATGCGCGTTGCCTCGCTCCTTTCTGGTTCACATCGATGCAACAGGGGGGCGATTCGCTGCGAGTCGATACGCTGGAAGGAAACTCACAATAATCACAATCTGAAAGGCTTTTTCTGCAGGGCAGCAGAAAAACACGACCCACAAAGCACAACTGGTACGAACCAACAGAAACAGACGATTCACAGCGACTATGGTCAGAATTTAAGCCTGACAAAGAAATAAAGAAAAACCCTCTTTTCACCTCACTGACACATAATTACACAGAAACTTAAAAACAAACCCAAAGCCTGGAATTAAACTCCATAGAAAGATGAAAACGCTCCAACTTTTAACTCTGAATTAGAGCAAAACACTTTAGTACTTTATAATTACGCATGACTAATAAATAGTTTACAGAAACATTATTAATTCATCTATAAACACTTTATAAACCATTAATTACTGTTTATTATGCATTGATTGGGACGAGAAGGAGGCAGAATCTACTGGTTTCTTGCCAAATAGTGAGCAAGTTTGTCCACCTTCATATTATGTCTGGATTTATTATACTAAACATTTCATTTCATTTTTCTAAGCATAATTTACAAATATGATATTAAATTAATTCATATATTGTTATTCTCACCCTTAATGCATAATAAACAGTTAATAATTTATAGTGTTAATAGATTAAATTGTTTATTAGCCCTATTGTAAAGTGGTGTAGATTAATTTTATAAAGAACATTTAGATTATCATAGTCAAGCTAGCATAGCTGACCTATTTCCCTCTCCTTGCTAGTTTTTTCTTAATTCAAACTTTTCTCTGATCTTGTTATCTAGTTTTTGTAGTGTTGAAAATTATTAGCAAAGCACTGCATCCCTTTATTTAATTTTTATATCAGCCACACATTTAAGATTTAGTGCTTTATAGAAACAACTGAAGAGCTAAACCCAATGCTAGTCGTTGCCAGTGGGCAGTAGGGAGATGGGGACGGGATTTTGAACTTGTGACGACATGATGCAACTGTCAATTATTTCAATTATCAGTACTTGATTATTATATTGATAAACCAATTAATCAGATAAAAAAACTGGCACATTCTGCAGATATAAACTTAAAATATTGAACTAATAGCCGCTCTGAAAATGCTGTTCTTTCAGCAAAATAACTTTTATTAAACACCGTAAACTCCAGCTGACGCGATTAATCCGATTAATCGTCCTTAAACTAATATTCGTACAACTGTAGTTTATGGAATCCAGGAGGTTTGTCTTTGTTTTTCCCAAAATAAACGCAACAAATTTGAGTTATTTAGATTATAGAGTAAATTAGTATTTTCTAAATGATTTTTCCAGTATCGATTTAATATGGGCAGCGGACCAGATGACAGCAGAGGAAGATCAGTGAGAAAACCATAAAAAACTGCAGATAATCTACATGAAATCAAAACCGGAAACATGAAAACACCCAATTATCCAGATATAGAAGCTCAGCCATTATTACAACTAAAATCCTCCTTTAAATTCCTTAATTTCATATTAAAGGAATAATTTCATGCCTTTCAGTCTTGTTTGAAACTCCTCCATCTCTGAATGTACAGCTTTGCCACATGTGAACAGTTTGACACAGAAAAGCGGTAAACACTCGGGAGGATTAATGAGTAATCGACAAGACGGCAAACACGGAGAGTTAATGGAGCCGCGGCATCAATCACAGAGATTAACCGGAGCGAAAACATCCGCAAAGATTCGCCCAAGCCATCTTCGCTAATCCGCACGTTTCCCAATCCACCCCGTTTGTACAGCCGCTCCCCCGAATCTAAAGAAAACCAGGGATTACCTGCAGCAGAAATAATCTCAGGACATGCAAATTACAGGCAAGTTTAAGGGAAAATGAGCAGAAAAAAAAGCATTAATTTTACAGATAGAACAGAAAAGATTAATGTTGCTTCATAGAAATGACAGGTGGGATTAAGAGCGATGTGCCAGAATGCAGACAGATTTTAGAAATTGTCATCTGAAAGTATTCCCACCGCAGGAGAAACCTCCCATCTAAACACCCGCTACACAATTTCCTTCAGCGTTGAGCCGCTTCGTTTTTGTTGGGAACGTCAGAATTTGATGATTTTCAGGCTGTAAATTTGCTATTTATAACATTTTCATCACATTTTTTAGCACGAAATCAATCCAACATAATGAGACTTCAGCTGTTTTAGGGTCTGTCACTTTAAATCCAAATAATCTGCTGCCGGGAACGCCGCCCCAACTCAACGTTTACACTCACACGTGAAAATAGCTGCAAAAAGATGCTCAATTATACATTTGTACATATTTGAAAAGCAGAAGTGTAGCCTTCTGCACAACCAACAAGGAGGCAACAAGTGGTTTCTGGATGGTAAGTCAACAACAAAACCCTCCACTTCTAGAGGACATACAGCGATAAAACCAGCCGACCAAACGAGCAGCAGCTCAGCTCGGGTTGCTAGGTAGCGGGCAGAACTCTGCTGGGGTTGCTAAGTAACGGGGCTGTGCCTGCTGATTTGTGACGTTACATTGTGAAGGTTTCTAAATTAAATTCATCCATAAATCCAGCTCCTAGCTTGGGTTGCTAGGTAACGGGGAACTGTGACTCAATAATCATCGGAAGGTTTTTGAAATGGCTTGTTTTCCAGACACCAAAAAAGACTTTTACTTTCTGCCAAAAAACAGGCTGGGTGTGTTTTTAAGAGCTTGCTTTGTGCTTTGAAACAGTTGAGACCAGAATGGAAGAATGAAAACATGCAAAATGTAAATTTTGAATAATGGGTCCCCTTTAACATCTAACGAGGTTGAAACAGCTAAAAAAGACAAATACAGAGTCCATGATTGGGTCAGATTACTCTGCTTGAGCCTTTGCTCCACCTCATGAATCAACAAATCCTCCGTCTGCTGAATTAAACGCTAAATCTCTCAGCAGCCGTTATTTACGGCGCATCCTGCCCTGCATCTCCAACCGATGTTTCCTTAAACCACAGAGAGGTCAGGAGAGGACGGGATGAAAACTAGAACTCTCCACACCTGATAGTCCAAAAGGCTCAATTTGATAATAACACGTGAAAAGCTGAGCGCTTTCTGCTGGACTGAAAATCAATAGAGTGTAGAGCTAATCTGGTGATGAATTATTGGATTAGCAGATTAAAACTGGATGGCAAAATTTGCCGCGTAAAAGAATTGATTTACAGAAATTCAACCAGGTGAAGATAAAACTCACTTTAGGAATTCTGGGTAAAACATTTTTACAGACAGAAGTTTTTTTCTTTCTCAAATTCAAAATGTGGAGATATTTTTGTACAGTTTTGGCTTAATTATTGCTTTGAATGTGTTGTTTTGTCACCAAATGGGCTTTTCCAAGCGAGTACTTCGGCCCCGATAAGCAATAAATCATTTACTCGCATGATAAACTAAAACAAATTCAATAATTTCCATTAGAATGATTTGTTTTTATTTTTATCTTTCCATTTCATCCAAAAACTGGATGATAAAGTTCTGAGTCTTGCAAAAGTTTTGGCTTATTTACTGCTCTGAATGTTTTTTATTCCAGTTATTGATTAGTTGATTACTACATCATTTGACTGATTTCAAATAGCTGATTAATCACGATTAATGGTGTCTTTTACAGACAAGTCACAATTAATCAGACCTTTTACAGAAGGTTGATTGGATTAATTGCTACTTTTATGTTTAATAGACATATTAATCCAATTAATTCTCGATTAATCATGAGTTATATGATTAATCGTTTCCTGGTTTCAGTTTTCTTCCATTTCAGAAAGTGGAAGTGCAGAATCATGTCCTGCGACTAAAACAAAACCCCGTAGCTCCACTGAGCCTCCACCACCTGAACTGGACATACGGTCAGCGCTAGCTGGAAGGCTTTGAAGAATTAATTGGCACTAAACTTTGAGCACCATTTCCAGACTTGGATTTTTACACGAGTCCCTGTTGTGCAGGTAAGTCCAGGCGTTTCTGCCTTTGCTGCTCTCCCACAGTCAATTAAAGCTCTCTCAGGTGCACTGATGTAGCTCCACTTGTAGACGAGAGTTATGCCTCAAACCATCGGTGAGGAGACTGAAATAAATTCAGTTTAATGGTTATAAAAGTAAATTTATAGCTTGGAGGGTTTTTAAAGTGGAATGAAAATGGGAATTAAGCAAAGTGCATCTCTTAATAGCGACATCAGAGCACATGTAACTGTAATACACCTGATCTAAAAACACATTTCATATCATGGCAATTAACACTATTTATCTTTCCATTATTGCCTCTGCAGACAGGAAAGGTTACACTGATCCGCAATCAGCAGAGGAAAACTCAGTGGAGGTTTGACTGCAGCAGATTTCAAGGAGAAATTCATCCAAGGTGGTTCTGAGACCAAAAGGAGAAACTGAACTGCTGCACAAGTGATTCTATCACCAGACCAGGTGGAGGCTGGATACGACTGCAGTTTGTGTCCAAGCAACTACAACGTTGCACTAAAAGTTGCATTTAGTCCTTTAAAAGTGACAACTCTGCATTATTCTGTAAATTATTCTGCAAATATTCCTTAAATAATTACATTTTTAAAGCAAAGTTACCTTAAAAGTTGCACTGAAATTGTCAACTTTACATTTTCTGGTAAAATTTTTTAATGCACAGTTGCAATAAAAGTTGCATTAAAAGTCCAATAAAGTTATCAGCTTTGCATTATTTGGTAAAAAGTGACACTTTAGTTAAAAGTTACACTAAAAGTTGCATAAAAAGTCTCAACTTTGCATTAGTCAGTAAATAATGAAAATTTTAATCAAAAGTTGAACTGAAAATGGAATTAAAAGTGCATTGATGTCAAAAAGCAACTTCTAAGGCTTCGCCAGCGAATCACGAGTTAGCATGTAGCTTCAGTTACTACAGCTAAAAACCAGCAATCAGAGGCTAAATCCTGGTGTAGTGATGGACCTGAACCTTCAGAACCACATAGTGATGGTTACAAAGTCGGCCTTCTGTCAGCTGAAGAACATTTCCAGGATTAGAGGACTAATGGAAGATCTGGAGAATCTCAGTTCATCTTTTACTGAACTTTTAATGCATGTTTTAATTAAACTTAAACTTTGCATTAAAAGTGACATTATTTACCGAATAATGCAAAGTTGACACCTTTAATGTCATTATTTACCGAGTGACATTTCATGACAACATTCATGAAGACGGCAAAAATCATAAAATCTTACCAAATATTTGATCTAGTTTCTAATTTAAACACCTCAGTTCACCTGAAATAAGACAAAACTGAGTTACAGGCAACTTGTCAGCAAAGTAGAGGCTTGTTTTAAGTAAATCATTTCTTAGTATTGATGAAAAAGTATTTGTTCTGTTGTCAGAGTGTTTAACTTGTATCAAGACATTTTCCCCTTTTATAAGTGAAATAATCTGATAATAGAACCTTTTTTGTCAAGTTTGAGTTATTATTGACTGAAAACCAGCAAATATTTCTTCCTGGAAAGTTGCTTGTAAATTAGTTTAGACTTATTTCAGGAGTACTGAGGTGTTTAAAGTAGAAACTAGTGAGGTTTTGTGTTTTTGCAGTGCTCCTTCATATTATGTTCAGCCTTTATTTTTTTAATGCTGGGTTGGTTTTTCTCTCTTTCTGTTTTTCTTAATTTTAAAATCTCTCCTTGTTAACGCAAATAAAAAAACCAAATGCTGCTCTGTTCAATTTCATCTAATCCTCTCAGAAAAAGCAAAAACACACAAGTTGAAGTTCACGTTAAGGAACGGTGGAGACACCACACCGCCGCCGCTGCTGCTTTCGGGTATTTTCAATCAACACATCGGCGGATGAAGACGAACCTGAATCAAGGTTGAATGTGTATCTGTTAACACCGTCGCCCTCCAACCCAGCGACACCCTTTCAGTGTGAAGGCTTTATTCATCTGCTCTCATGTCTTTAAAAGACATTGTGCAGGCGGGCGAGGAGCCATGAATAATGGACCGCAGCGTCTCCAGTACACGACTGAGCCGAGCATCGGACGGACTCATTACGCACCATTAAACCCAGAGCAGGACGACTGTTTAGAGCACTTATGATGCCGGGTGTTGTTCCCGTCTGAGCGAGCGTTGATCTTTGTTTTCAGGTGAGTTAGCTCTGGGAGTGTGGGAGGATCAAACGGACGAGCAGGCACACAAGTTTCCACGTTTATTTTTTATTTTCTTCTTGCCTCCGGAGATGCGGCGTTACTAACAAGAGTGGGTAGTTCCACAACACTCGCATTTCAATTGAGAAAGTGCAGATTGACTCATGACTTCCTCTGTAAGACGCAAAACATAACAAAATAGAAAAAGATGCAGAAACTGACACCTACGTCTTTGCTGCAAACTGATGGGAAACAGAGAAACTTGGTCCAGACAGACAGAGATGTAGATAAGAAACAACTGCTACGAAATAAGGTTTTGCCATAGCAACCGAAGACTTTACTGTATTTTATAGGGATTTTAAGATGCTGCATAATCAAGATGTGGAAATGAAAATTCAGGACAATAATCCAACATTCTTCTTGTCTATAGGATTTGCTGCAACTAATAATGAATCTTTTAAAGGTTTGTTGGCTCTAGTGGCCTTTATTTGAAATTAGCCTGACAGGAAAGAGGGTAATGAGACACATGCAGCAAATATCGGCAGGCCGGGAATCGAACCTGCAACCACCGCCTCGAGGACTAAGGCCTCCCTATGTGGGTCGCAGCTGCGCCACCACAACGATTATTTCAATACTCTATTATTCTATTGATTCATTGATTCTGCTCATTCCTTTTCTTTTAACCACTTTGGCCATTTTAATGCAATATTATAAACACATTCCTTAGATTTAATTCCTCTTTAAAATAAGAAAATACACATTATTTAAAGTGCAATAATGCAAAATTCCTCTAATGAATAATTAATTGTTTGTAGCTGTCAAGAAAATCCCAGATCATCCCACTTCCTCATGCTGGAGATTTTAGTTCAACAGTAACAATAAATAAAGTTACCTTTAAAATTAGTCACACAAGTGACATCTAGACCCAACAGTAGATCCAGACTCACCATCGATGCAGAGATGGAAGCTCATCAGACCAACAGAGATCCCTGCCTTCATCGATCAACCTCCTCCTCTTCCTCCTCCTCCTGCTGCTGCAACACCTTCATCATCATCAAGCCAGTTCTGGGGTTCGAAACACCAAACTCCGTCCGTCTTGCTCAAAGGTTCCCTTTTCAGTTCTTAGTGTCAGCGATAGGGAAAGACAGGCTAGATGATTGATTTTACTTATTTGATTACTAAATTAACTGACGGCTATTTTCATAAACGATTAATCATTGCAGCCTAATCTGAAAGTTACATCTTTTACCTTCTTTATTATCTGTGGACTTGTTAAATAAAACATCAGATTATGTGTTCAGTCAACATTTAAATGTCATATTTTCTATGAACAAATGTCCCCTTCTGTTGAAAATATCTGTAAAGTACCAGTGGAGTCAAAATGTCTGACCTCACAGCGGAGAGGGGGAAACACACATGAAAGGTTTGTCCAACATTGTTCTTTATGCATGCAGGCATGCAGCCTGTGTGCAGCTTTTGTCTCTTTCACCTTTGATGTTCAAAGCCGTGTTACTCTGTAACGCATAAGAGCTGGATGAATAATTCCTGAAACAAAACACCCTGCAACCCGGAGAAGACGACAGAGAAGGCATCGATATGCAGGGAAGGTTCAGTTTATGGATTTAAAAGAAAAAGTCTGGTTTTGGTAAATTAAATGAATAAATACAGGTTTGTAAAAAATGTAAAGAAATGATCAAGTGTAGACTAAAGGAATGCTACTGTATGTTATTGCATTTTTTAAAAATTAAATGTTTATTTTCTTGTTCCAAAAATTATCATTTATTTAAATTTTCTTGTGTATTTCTAATATTGTACAAAATAAGCTTAAGTGATTAAAAGAAAAATTTCCACAAATGTCCATGTTTTTATCCGATTAATCATCAAATAATCAATTAATCGATTACTCAAAAATTGTTCATTGCAGCCTAAATGTGCAAAAGAAATAAAATAGAGATGAAAAAAAACATGTAGGAGTTGAGAACGTTCCTAAGAATTGCTACTCACCAAAATCACTCCAACAGCGCAGTTAAGGTCAGAGGTCATGATTCAAACAATGATAAAGAGTCAGCAAACTGATTCTTTCTCTACTGCATCATTTGCAAATACAAGCTGTCAGGAATATTGCTGCTGCAGAGCTTCCCCCATGCGAAGCTGCTGGACCAACATCAGTCAATCATAAAGAGATTAAACATTTGTTTTTTCAGCGGGGCATTGATTTCATGTCCTGAAATAAAAGCGCTCATGTGTGGAGGGAGACCCTTCTGCTCCGATATAAACCAACGTATCGGAATCAGCCGCGCCATAAATTTATCAATACCATCTGACAGCCAAGAGAGTTGTTTACTTCTACATTATTTCCAAGTCTTTTCCTTCTTCGCACTCAGCCAGAGAAAACACGAGAGCTGGATCGGCTCCAGATCCAAGCGTTCAGGCAGATTTCAGAACATCCAGCGAGTCAAAACAAGAAGCTGAAAATGATTTTTTCTCAAAGCAAACTTTCTTTATGAGCCTCCTGCTCCCGAAGCCATTTAGGGCTTTTATTCAATCGGACGTTATGAACACACCGGCCGTTTTTACGGTGAGCAGCAGAAGGCAGAGCCTGGATTCAGAAAACTGCAGTCAGCACCTATAAATAAGCGCCACTCAGGGCCACACTGGAGTGGATGCCACTCGGGTCCCTGGAGGAAATTCAGGGATCTCAGCCAATTAAAACGCACAGCAGAGAGGCGCAGGTGGCCGTCAAAGCCGCTCGTTTCTCTGCGCTTTACACAGGTTCTCCATCTGTGTTCATCTGCAGACCTCAAGGTGACGCAGCACGCCTGAGAGTTTAGGTTTTATTTATGGCTGCAGATGGAGCAAAAAGTAAAATAAAAAAACAAACCGCGGTGAAGGAGAGTTTCTGCTACTTTTTCCCTCTAGACAAAGTCATCTTTCAGTAACAAGATTTAGTGTTCAGTTCCTGCATGTTTCTAACAGTTTATGTAGCTACGAGCTAGCAGCAGCTAGCTAGCTAGCTGGTGGTGGTACTGCATGTTTATAACAGTTTATGTAACAAGGAGCAAGCTAACTACAGAAACTGTAGATAGCTAGCTGTCTACAGTTTAACTGTATATATTGTTATGTACAATTGTATAGCTTGTAGCTACTAGCTAGCTACTGCTAGCATTAGCTATGGCTAAACACACTGAACCAGCTTCTGCAGGAGGTTCTGTCCTGTTAATAGGGAGATTTCCTCCCCATTGTAGCTACATGGATGCTCAGTATGAGAGATTGCTGGATGGTAAAGACGAAATGCAACCGATTATCCAGCTGGTGTATGCTTGAAGTGAGAGGTTGCTGCAGACGGAGGGATTGCTCAAGGATGAGTGATTGCAAGAATATTGAAGACTGATTGCAGGAGGGATTGATCGACTGCTGATGCATTGTGGATTACTGAAAAAAGTGATTGGTCAACAAAAGGTTTCTCAAAGGGGGCTCGCTAAAAAGGAGAGATTGCTGCAAAGTCAGTTACTCAATGCAATCAATTGTTTCCTTTGAAAACATTAAAACGTTTTACCAATTGTAATCAAAAATCTGAACCTTACTGTGTTGCTTAATAAGTAGGATTGCAGATCTTTGTCGTTTTTTTATGCAGCAGTTCAGAACCCGGTTCCAGAGCCGCAGCTCTTGTCCGTCTCCAGCACACCTGAGATCTTATCCCGGCGGAGCCGAGCTCAGAGTCCGAGGTGAAAGGAGTAAACATGAAAAGAGAACGGACCGTCCCCTGTGGCGCTGCGGTGTCACTAAGAACCATGTCAGACAGGAAGCTCACTGTGACAGGCAGCCGGCGACCCGGCGGGCAGAACCACCCTGAACAAGCTAAAGGCGCTAACCTTTCTAATAAACCACAATATTCCTCTGCATTGTTTAACATAACAGTGACATCCAGACTTGTAATAAATCAATTAATCGCCTGACGAATTAAAAACAACTCAATAATTTCTTTCTACCCAAAACTGACTTGATAATTAAGTTTTATTTGTTGTTTCTGTTGCTTGTCTTCTTGCATTTTTATGCCGTTATTTAATTACGTGAAAATGGTCTCAATGAATCTGCTGCTAAAAAAATCCTTCTAACATCAAGATGGGGAAAGCTCACCTCATTCTGCTTAACTTATCAAAACAGTGCGGATTATGTTTCGACTTAAATTAGTAATTGGACATTAGTTGATCATTTCAATCATCGATTAATCACCATTAATTGACTCAGACAACATGGTCTGAATCCAAAACACTCAGGGGTTTGTTAAAGCAAACAGCTGAATGTTATAACCCTAAATTTGCGTAGAAACCCGGGCAGAGAGATGTTGGAGTAGGGGATGTGCCCGTTATGATGCACGGAAGAGATTATTTCTCTCTCTGCATCCAGCAAGAGTCTTTTTCAACTCTGCCATTTGGGATCCTGGTTCAGGTATAATTTCAGTTTTTGAGATGCTCAACAGCTGCTCTGGCTGTAAAAACAACACCTTGTTCCCATGGTTACCCATCAAAATCCTTCCAGTCGCAGTGAACTGACTCAGTGCACCGCTCGGTGTTTTAGGAGGATTTTCAGAAAACTTTTCAGGTGACACACAACAACATTGGCTACTCATAAAAGTTTTTGTCACCTTTTCTGTTACTGAGAAACAGACCTGGGAGTTTTGCCTCCAGGACTTCAGGAGCTCGCTGTCAGCACTGAAGCCCGCCCTCTGATCTCGTTCGATATGTACCCTTGGTTTAACGTGGCGCTGTTTGGTGAGTCAACGGGCGTCAAACCGCCTCTCCAGAACCCCGCAGCGCCGCGACGTCTTGCGAGCAGCTACATCTCCCTCCAATTCACAGCTGTTTTTCATGCTTTCGCTGTTCAGCTGTGCAGAAAATTAACTCCAGGAGCTACAGCGCAACCACACAAGCCAATTTACATGCAGCCTCCGCCACAATCGCACATCTCTGTGCCCTTCGTTCTGTCCTGAACCTGCAATCAAGATGATGATGCATCCTCTGCACCATCACTCAAAGGGTCACAAGGCACAAGGTCTGATCAGTCGAGCCTAAAGGCCTCATCTTCTGCACCTGTTTTCACAACAGGCCTAAAACGATTAATCTGATTAATCGATTAATTAAAATAATCATCTACCAATTTATTAACTGAAGTAAACAAAGATAATTGAATAAAAATGTATAAAAATGAGAATTACATTGTACATAAGGGCAAAGATACAAAATAAAATATGTAAATATAAAGTAATCAAGAACTAAGCTGAATATATTAGATTAATTGTGATACATCAATTAATTTAAATAATCATCAACTAAATTAGTAATCGATTAATTGTTGACGGGAGTACACAAAGATAAATTAAGAATAACATTATATTCAGGGCAAAGATTTTAGGCAATAAAATATTTTCATATTTTAAAAAAGGAATTGATTTCCACCTTTTAATATATTTATAACATTGCATAGAAAAGGTAAGCATATAGTTTAATTTAAAAAAAGAGAATGTTTCCGCTGTTTAACCTGATTAATCGATTAATCGTTAGAATAATCAGTTACTGAAACAGTAATTAGTTGCAGCCCTACTTTAAAAACAGCTGAATTATTCTCAGTTGGATTTATTGGGTTACCTGTAGCTGCCTTGAACATCACTTTGTCATGCAGGGTGGAGAGTCGTAAACGTCAGAGCTGCTGTACAGCAGGCGGCATATTAATCGAAAGAACAACAGCAATAAAAAATGGCAGACAGGAACATGCAGATCTCATCAGCTTGGAAAACATAAATGATCAGATAGCGCAGCAGATCAGTGCAGAAAGTGATGGGTAGTCTTCTTCATGCGCCCACAAGCCGCCTCAGCTGGGCATTTCATGCTGCTGTCAGCTGTCACTGTGAGCAACCTTCCTCCTCCTCCTCCTCCTCCTCCTCCTCCTCATCCAGGCTCACTGCTGGCAGTGGCTGGTCCAAAACGACGTGGGAGGACAGGAGATGTCGAAACAGATGGGTGCTGGCACCAGCCAAAAACACGTGAAATAAAATAAAATAAGATCAGAGTGTGACAGTAACGGGCCTGCAGAGCAACGGAAAGCGAACGGGACCATCTGGGTCTAATACCCACCAATCAGCCTGCAGCAAACATCCACAGACACACAAAGAGCTGGGCCTCCGGCGACGCTTCACGTCTGATTTACATAAAAGCCGTGGTTTGTTTTTGAATGAGTTATCGTGCCGACGTTTCACAAACCGTTCCCTAAGATCCAAACGAGCATTTTCAAAAAAAAAAAAAAAAAACATTTTTCCTTTTGCAACACGGGTTCAAAACCCTCTGCAGTTCAGCAGCAGACATTCCCAGGTCTCTGCAGAGCTGAAGGACATCCTGAGGAGAAAACGCAACCATTTAATGGCAAAGTGCTGGAGAAGGTTAGAGTTGGCCAACTGAACCAGTTCTAGGTCATAAAACCAGTTAGAGTCACAAAAATCTATTAGAATCAGTCTGAAAAACGAGGAATAAATAAGATTATTTATTCTTTACCACTTCCACCAAAAATATCTGTGACCCCAGATCAATCAGGGGTTATTGGACGAAAGAAAATATTGATGCCGATCAGAAAATAAAGGCAAAAGTCTATTTAACCCAAATGTGTGAAACAGTTTCATTGTTTTTGTCTAAATGTATCCATTTTACCTCTTCTTTTGTTTTATTTGTGTTGCAGTTTTTCGTTCTCTTATCTGGTTATTTTGTAGATAAATACCAGTTTGTAATGTGTAAAGATGATTATAACTGCCTAATTTCATAGTTTAAACACTAAATATACCTTAATATCCTTCAACAAGACCAATGGAAACCATTTTAGCTCAACTGCAGAAGCTAGCATGTAGCTATGTGCTATCTGGAGGGTTCAGCCAATCAGTGCCAAGGAAATTTGATGCCAATCCTGGAGCAAGTCAATAAGTAATTTTCTTTTTGTGTAACAGTGTTAAG
This sequence comes from Poeciliopsis turrubarensis, assembly GCA_010277015.1. Taxonomy (NCBI): domain Eukaryota; kingdom Metazoa; phylum Chordata; class Actinopteri; order Cyprinodontiformes; family Poeciliidae; genus Poeciliopsis; species Poeciliopsis turrubarensis. Next base: position 12,999,829 of record VMRN01000004.1, read on the forward strand.
CTAACTTCCACTATTCCACCAATTCTGGAGCTAATTTATTGTTTAGCGCTAATTAGTGTTAATTGATTAATTGAATTTATGGTTTTGAAGATTGAATTTTTGGAAAATTGAGATTAGTAGCGCTTATTTTTATTCAAGTGACAGTAAGAAGTAGCCGTCCAAGAAATTACTCAAGAATGAAAAAGTATTTCATAAAAAGTTACTCAGGTGCAGAATAACTGATCAAATGAGTCATTTGATATTTAAAAATTACATCATCAAATGGACCAAAACATAAAGTGAAGTGAAAATGTTGGTATTTTAAGAACCAAAATGACAATAATTCTTGTCATTATTATCCTTAAAATACCAAACTTTTCACTTAGCGTAGTAAAAGCAGTCATAAAATTAAGTTTTTTCAACAAAAATAAATGTAAGTCTGAAAACGATCTTATTTCTGTCAATATTGAATGTATTTTGTTGAAATTTTTGTGAGCTCCAGTGTTTATTGTGAATCATTTAAAATTAAAACCATGTTGTGCTTTATTATAGTTGGATATAAAGGCCCGTTTGCCAGGATTTCTCCACTGCAGCCGAGAACCCGGAGGAAACTCAATAAAGCAGCAGATAATTAGGAGGCATCGCGTTGCCAACGCCTCGCATCCCTGATAAGCGAGTTTGCAGGAGAGACATCAGAACCAGGATGAAGATATAAACGCTGATATGAATCATGCTTGAAATGTGAGATCTTTATTAATTTCCTCGTTAGCGGCTGAGAAAATCCACAGATTGATGACATGAAGCAGGTTTCCTGCTCTGTCCGGTTATTTCATCACACCAAAGAATCCAAATCAACAAAAACCAAAGAGGAAGAGGCGTCACGTCTCGCTCGCTCCGTTAGCGAGACGTTAGGAATATTTTAAGTGTTTTCAAACTGATCTAATTCCTTTCATGGTCCAGGAGGATGTCTGTAACTTTAATCCGGTCGTTACACCGCAAACCCTTAGCCGGCCACCGAGCCGCCATTTTCCCCTCGTTAAAGAGGGAGAAATTAAAAGAGGGGAAAATAAAACGGCGAGTGAATTAGTCGCAATATAAAGATGCAGCGTTTAACTCCCGGCTGTAATATTTCAACGTTTCATCAGGTGATAAAGAGGCTCAGGTGACTCAGTGGCACAAATAAAATGTTATGCAGAGTTTTGAATAATGGAGCAGCCCAGTCGTCAGTCCTGAGACGTGACTCAGCAGGTCGTCCAGCTGACAATCCAGATTAACCTCTGAGCTAATCTGGCAGAATAACGTCTGGCACGTCTAACAGGCTGATTCTGTGTTCAGCTTCTGAAACGCACAACTTTACATCGTTCTGTTTACATGCAGCAGAAAACATGAGGACGTTTCTGAGATTCACAAGTCAAATTTTCAGATATATTCAAGTTTTCTTAAAAAAAAAAAACATCTGAGATTAATCGCAAAATGTGTGTTTTTTAGCTAATTTTTGACTTTAAACTCAGAAATGTTCTTGTTTTTTCAAAAGAAAATTTTGATTTTCTCAAAGTTTTAGAATAATCACAATATGTTTAATATGCTGAATTTGTGTGTTCAGGTACTAAAAGCTGCAGATTAAAATTTTCCATCTTTCTGTTTAATCCATAGAAATGTCCATACTTTTATTGATTATTGATTCTTATGGCTTGATTTTGATGATCCTTACAACATTATGTTTTGTGTGGTTTTTCCACAATGGCTCTAAACTAGAAGAAAAAGATTATTCTACAAATTAAGATTTTTCTTTATAAACTTAAACAAATTTTTTTATTTAACAGTTAAATAAATCCAGTTTTGTATATTATGGCACTCCTGGAAAGTATAAAGTTGCAATTTTAGCAACAGGTTGAAGTAAATGCTGAAAAGATTACATTGTGCATATTTTTAAGTTTTTTTATGTCAAATTCAAGTTAAATTGACCATTCATTAATGAAGCCTAGTTCGGTGGATGTTTTAAACTCTACTTTCTGTTTTATTGGCTTAATCTTGGTGTTTGATCTGTTTTATTTTGTCTTTTATCTAAAAAGCTTATGAATCTGAAACAGAAGCGTAGGTTTAAATAAAACTGTCCAGAAATGTTCATTTTGTGGTCAAACTTCCTTATTAATAAATGGTTTCAGCTTAAATAAATACACAAGTTTAAATTGTTTAACATTTAAATTTAAAGGAGATGGGAGGATCCCAGTGGGAGCGGAACGAGGTCAGGAACTCTGGAAAAACGACAAGAGTTCGGAGAGTGAGGATGCATAAAGAGCTTTTAGGAGCGCTCGCACTTGGAAATGTAGGCGAGCGACGAGGCAGCGCCTGGCAACACAGAGCCCAGATTGGACCCGACGACGTCTGTGGCTCATAACTCAGAATAAAAGTCAGTTCTGGGCATAAACACCTCTGGATGTCGCCTCTTCCAGATGAGTAATGTTGCTCTGCTGAAATATTTACACACGTTAATGCAGAGGGTGGATCTTTTTAATCACTTCTAATTTCTCGTCCTCTAACTAAATCTTCCTGCAGCAGCGCGTTCCTGCAGCCTTTAAATCATTCCCACATGCAGCTGAATCCACTTTTTAGCTTTTAGTCATTTTTTTTCCCATCTGCACTTTGGTCTCTGAGTCTGAGAAAATGTTGGCAAAGCAACAACAAAAACATTCATTTGTGAGGGAGTGGTGAGGGAAAATCCTGCTACGATAGTCTATTGATTTCTCCAACGATTAACCAATTAATCTGATTACAAATTGGCACACACTCCAGATATTTGTTTTGGCATAACATTAGAAATACATTAAAAGAGTAAGAAAATTATTATTTTTTTAAAGATGAAAATATATATATTCCCCCAAAATAAGATAACTTTTAGAAAACTGTCTTCTAGTTTGTTAATTAATAGCTAAATAATTGGATATTTGAACCAGGTGAAGCTAAAACTGCCACTTCTGGGTAGAACATATTTACAGAGAAAGGAGCCTTTCCATCTAAGATGCAAAATATATACGTATTTTGTACAGTTTTGGTTTAATTGCTGCTCCAACTGTGTTGTTCTTTAAGCAATTGGGCTTTTATAATAGTCTGTATGCACCAGGTAATGATTAATCAATAACTAAATTAGTTGCCGATTATATCAATAATTGATTAATCGTGATTATTTCAACTAGACATGACTAACTAAATGAATCATGATTTATTTGATAAATTCTGACTAATTCAACCAAGTACAATGAACTCAATCATGATTAATCACAACTAATTTGACAAATTATGACTAAACCAATTAATCATGATTGATTTGATTAATCGTGACTAATTCAACTAAATATGATTAACTCAATCATGATCATGATTTAACTGAATAATCGTAATTATTTTGAATAATTGTGACTCTTTCCATCAATTGTTTTAGTCCTAATAAGGAAAATTAAGGTACAAGTTTCACCACAACAGTAACTACAGCAACTACAGAAAATGTTCAAAGCCAAAGTTGCTCATAGAAAGCAAACCTGGCAACCAAATGATTGCTTTGACCGCTTTGTGCTCCGGTTTGAGCTCAGCGTGAGGCTCTGCCGCTGTTCCCTGAGTCATGTGTGTGTGACTGAGTCTCCCAGCTAAGAGCGCCCTGCTGTGCGTCTGCACTGCATGACTGTGATCGGTTTGTCTATTTTCCAATGACACCCCGAGAATCACAACCACTCAAAGCGCCAACGCACCGACCAGCTCCTGTGCGTGTGTGTTTTCCCTGTGTGAGCATAAAAGGAGCTGTCGCATGTTTGTCTGCCATGATCTGAGAAAGTTTATGAGACTGCAGCTCCATCCAAGACTTTAAAATCCCTCCATAATACAGTTAATGGGGGAAAATATGGAGGAAAGGTTTTAGCTTCAGTAGATTTAAAAGGTGATACAGTGAAATCCTGCCTATTCAGGGATTTTTAAAAGATATAAAGAAAATGCAGCTTTGGAAGCTGGGCTAATGGGCAAAGAGGAAAAGTAAACCAATATCCAATTGTTTAACAGAATGTGTGTGAAATTGCTTGTTTACGAGTATCAAATGGAAGTAGCAAAGTATAAAATGGGGGGAAAGTTGGCAAATGGGTGAACAGAGCCAGAGCCAATTGAAGTGAAGTCAAAAAAAAAGCTGGGTGAAGTGTTTTTAATTGCTTTTTAATGCTTTTACTGGTCTGGCATCTTCTCTTTTGAATACTCCACAAGTAACGTACCAAACAAGGACGTCCGAGGCGCCTTCTTGAGAAAAAGAGACAATTTATTGATTCAAAATGCTAGGAGTGAGATTTTATAGTCCAACATACCGATTTCCTACATTTCTCATGACAAATTCGTTCATTTTCCACAATCCAAACTGATGCTTGCAAGTTAGATGAGCAAACCAAATTCAGCCAGACTGCTAACTAACCACCACTAAATTAGCAAGCTGTAGCTGCAGCTAGCTAGCAAGCTAACTGCTACTGCTAGTTAGGTTGCATGTAGTTACTTACTATAGCTACACTTAGGCAAACAAGCTAATTACTACCTAAACTAACAGCCAATTAGCTACAGCTAGCTATGCTATGTATTAGCAACATTTTGCAGTTGATCAATCAGCAAACAAACTACAACCAGATAGCTAGTTAGCAACCAGTAACCTAGCTGTAGTTAAAACTAGCTAACAAGCTAACTGCTGGCTAACACCCAGTTAGGGAACTTACTAAGTGCAGTTTGTTAAGTACAGCAGCTATAGCTATACCAAGAAAACTGCTATCACAGTTAGCTACTGCCAAACCTAACAAACTAATAGCCAACTAGCCACAGCTAGTTATGCTATTTATTAGCTACATTTTAAAGTTGGCCAGTAAACAGACCAACTACATCCAAGTAGCCAACTAGCTACCGGCAGCTAAGTTAGCTAGTTAAAACTACAGCTAACTAACAAGCCAAGTTCTGACTAGCAGCTAGTTCAGTCACTTCCAAGCTGCAGCTAATTAATTACTGTTTGATACGTGCTGTAGTTACACCTAATGAACAAAAAGCCAACTAGCTACAGCTAGTTAGGTTTTTACTAGCTACACCTGACTAACTAACATCATTTAGTTAGCTAAGTGTAGCTACCATAGCTAAAATAGTTGCAGTGAAAGCTACTTGCTTAACTGCAACTAACTTCAGCTACTAATTTGGCAAGCAAGCTAAGCCTTTAATTGTTAAAGGTAAACTATGACAAAAACTGATTCATTTAAAGTTTTCAATTAAAAAACATTGAAAAAGTACAGATTACTACAATATGAACCAAAAATCGATCTCTTAATGTTCAAGAAACAAAGATAAATTCAGATATTTAAGGTTTTTACCATCATGTTGTAGCATGAGAAATGAAAACCTTTAGAGGGCAGAAGTATGTTTATAGACAGTGACTGTGTACTGGGTAATATAAAACCCAGATGACATTAGTAATTAAATCACTCATCTCTCTGAGCTTATTAGTGATCAGAATGACACACTTCATGTTTTAATGACTAAACGACATCGTCAAGATGCTTCCTGGCTTTCAGCAGCTTGATGTGAGGAGGAAACGTAATTAATCATTAAAACACTCAGAGCAGATCAGCTGCATCATGACTGCTGCTGCTGCTAGCATCTCCTCCTACACAGTTTTCCAAACCGCGCTCATGAATCAAGTGTTTTAGTACACAATGATGTCTGATAGGTTTATGATAATGACTAATTGTTTTTGAATCAAGCACACTGATTTTCATTTTAGCTGGGCGTCTCGTCTTCCTCCCTAGCAGACAAAGGTCCCTGGGCTAAATTACAATTTAAGAATGATTAACTGATCCCTCCACAGCAGCTTCACTCCATCCTTTACACATAAACATGACATCTATGAAGACACTAAATTATTGACTTAAATCAGGCTTTCTTGCTTAAATGTTAATTGTAAGCTAGTTTTTGTCTTATTTAAAGTGCACCAACATGAGAAAATAGACCAAAAGGTTTTACAGTGCAATTTACCATGCAGTTTCAAGCAAAATGGTTTTTAAATTCTGTGGAAGTGTCAGTACTGCACGGCAGCGTGTTAGGCCCACTGCAGGTTTAAGTAAAGGAGTAAACGTCCAGCAAAAACTAAAGAAATTTCTGTGGTTCAGAAGTTGAAAAATTCCAAGAAATAAATCAGAAATTTTGTGGTTAATCTCAGAAATTTGAGGAAAAAAATTGGAAGCTTTCAGGTTCCCATCAAATTTTTCCTTTTCAGACTCAGAACTTTGCCAGCTTTTTCTCAAAAATGTTTTTCCAGCAACTTTTTAACTTTTCAGAATAGAAAATGTTAGTTTTTTGAAATCTGAGATTAATGTTCAAGCTTGAGTTTTTATAGCAAATCTTTGACTTTTCAAACAAAGAAACTTACTTGTTTTTTCACAAATATTTCTGAAATTAAACACAATATTTCCGAGTTTTTCTATCAAATTTTCAATTCTAACTCAAAAATATCCTTGGTTTTTTTTTTCGAGGAAATTTCTGTGATCAATCTGAAAACTTTCTGAGATTTTCTAGCAATTTTTTGACTTTTCAAACTAGAAAATGTTGTTTCTTCCAGAACATTTCTGAGATTGATGCCAAAACTGAGGAGGTTTCTGTGGCAGGTATTTCCTTTTTTCTCTGTCTGCGATAGAGGAGTCAGGAAACTGATCCCGTCCGACACCGAAACAGAAATCCTGGCGCAGAGAAGCCAAACAAGTGGTTTTCGAGTCCATTTAATAAATGAGGTTCTGGTTCTGGTCGGCGGTGGTTCTTATCTGCGCTCGCTTCCTGTTTGGCAGCAGTGATTTCATAAAGCTCATTAGACTGCGGCTCCTCCAGAGACCGACGCAGCAACTCCATCTCCGCCGCTCCGCTGCACACGCAGAAACCCAACAGGAATAATTTATCGCCAGTTTGATTATTTTTTACATGCGAGCCCGATCTTAGTGATGCATGCCAGCGTGCACATGAGAGTAATTTTCTGCATGGACAGCTAGCCCTTGCAGCGGTCAGGCGGTGATGGTTTTATGGCCCCCTGCTGTCACAGGGTAATCCATTTCCTGCGCCGGTCGGTCCTAACGGCCCGGCGGAGGGCGGCGGGGGAACAGCGGATGTTCCGCCCCAAACCGAAATCGATTCATCGACGGGCTGTGGCCCCGCAGCCTGGCCTACTTCCCCTGGGTGCATTTAGAGTCACAGGACGCGGAGCAGCTACTGGGGGCCGATAAACGCTGGAGGAGCAAAAACAGGCTGATGACGGAGCGACGCTAAAAGCTCCGACACAGGAAACGACCCGGGAAACAAATCACTGCAGGACAGCAGCTTCATTCACAGGACGGGCAGACACGGACGGTTCCCATGGCGACGCAGGGCATCAGGAACCAATCAGATCTCCACGTTCAAACTGGAGGAGTTTACAAACTTCTGTCATAAATGATCAATAAAACGATGGATGGATGGATGGATGGATGGATGGATGGATGGATGGATGGATGGATGGATGGATGGATGGATGGATGGATGGATGGATGGATGGATGGATGGATGGATGGATGGATGGATGGATGGATGGATGGATGGATGGATGGATGGATGGATG